>CM042419.1:21372104-21397104 GCA_023634145.1 Thymallus thymallus
TTAAAAGTTAATTTGTGGAATTTCTTTCCTTCTTTATGCGTTTGAGCCAATCAGTTGTGTTTTGACAAGGTAGGGGTGGTATACAGAAGATAACTCTATTTGGTAAAAGACCAAGTCCATATTATGGCAAGAACAGCTCAAATAAGCAAAGAGAAATTACATTCCATCATTACTTTAAGACATGAAGGTCACTCAATACAGAACATTTCAAGAACTTTGAAATTTTCTTCAAGTGCAGTCGCAAAAACCATCAAGCGCTATGATGAAACTGGCTCTCACGAGGACCGCCACAGGAATGGAAGACCCAGAGTTACCTCTGCTGCAGAGGATAAGTTCATTAGAGTTACCAGCCTCAGAAATTGCAGCCCAAATAAATGCTTCACAGAGTTCAAGTAACAGACACATCTCAACATCAACTGCTCAGAGGAGACTGTGTGAATCAGGCCTTCATGGTCGAATTGCTGCAAAGAAACCATTACTAATGGACACCAATAAGAAGAAGAGACTTGCTTGGGCCAAGAAACAAACAATTGGTCCTTTGGTCTGGAGTTCAAATTGGAGATTTTTGGTTCCAACCACCGTGTCTTTGTGAGACGCGGTGTGGGAGAACGGATTATCTCCACATGTGTATTTCCCACCGTAAAGCATGGAGGAGGAGGTGTTTTTTTATTTTATTTTTTTATTTCACCTTTATTTAACCAGGTAAGTCAGTTGAGAACAAGTTCTCATTTGCAACTGCGACCTGGCCAAGACAAAGCGAAGCAGTGTGACAAAAACAACACAGAGTTACACAGTAAACAAACATAGTCAAAAACACAATAGAAAATCTATATACAGAGTGCAAAAATGTTACCAGAAATGTGTTATGGTGTGGGGATGCATTGCTGGTGACACTGTTTGTGATTTATTTAGAATTCAAGGCACACTTAACCAGCATGGCTACTACAGCATTCTGCAGTGATACGCCATCCCGTCTGGTTTGGGCTTAGTGGGACTATCATTTGTTTTTCAGAATACCTGACCCCAACCTCAACCAAATTGAGATGGTTTGGGATGAGTCAGACCGCAGAGTGAAGGAAAAGCAGCAAACAAGTGCTCAGCATTTTTTTCATTTAACCTTTATTTAACTAGGCAAGTCAGTTAAGAACAAATTCTTATTTACAATGACGGCCTACCCCGGCCAAGCCTGGACGACACTGGGCCAATTGTGCATTTGTGGGAACTCCTTCAAGACTGTTGGAAAAGCATTCCAGGTGAAGCTGGTTGAGAGAATGCCAAGAGTGTGCAAAGCTGTCATCAAGGCAAAGTGTGGCTACTTTGGGTTGAGATCGGGTGATTGTGGAGGCCAGATCATGTGATGCAGCACTCCATCACTCTCCTTGATCAAATAGCTCTTACACAGCCTGGAGGTGTGTTTTGGGTCATAGTCCTGTTGAAAAAGCAGGAGATGACCTGGCCTCCACAATCACCCGACCTCAACCCAATTGAGATGGTTTGGGATGAGTTGGACCGCAAAGTGAAGGAAAAGCAGCCAACGAGTGCTCAGCATATGTGGGAACTCCTCCATGAGGAAAAGCATTCCTCATGAAGTTGGTTGAAAGAATGCCAAGAGTGTGCAAAGCTATCATCAAGGCTACTTTGAAGAATCTCAAATATAAAATATATTTTGATTTGTTGGTTACTTTCTTGTTTACTACATGATTCCATATGAGTTATTTCATAGTTTGATGTCTTCACACAATGTAGAAAATAGTAAAAAATAAATAAAACCCTTGAATGAGTAGGTGTTCTAAAACGTTTGACTGGTACTGTATCTCTAAAGGTTTCTATCCTCTAATATCTTGTTTCTATCTTTAATATCTTGTTTCTCTCTAATATCTTGTATCTATCTCAATATCTTGTTTCTCCCTAATATCTTGTTTCTCTCTAATATCTTGTTTCTATCTCTAATATCTTGTTTCTCTTTAATATCTTGTTTCTCTCTCTAATATCTTGTTTCTCTCTAATATCTTGTTTCTCTCTAATATCTTGTTTCTATCTCTAATATCTTGTTTCTCTCTAATATCTTGTTTCTATCTCTAATATATTGTTTCTCTCTAATATCTTGTTTCTCTCTCTAATATCTTGTTTCTCTCTAATATCTTGTTTCTCTCTAATATCTTGTTTCTATCTCTAATATATTGTTTATATCTCTAATATCTCGTTTCTCTCTCTGATATCTTGTTTCTATCTCTGATATCTTGTTTCTCTCTAATATCTTGTTTCTCTCTAATATCTAGTTTCTATGTCTAATATCTTGTTTCTATCTCTGATATCTTGTTTCTCTCTCTAATATCTTGTTTCTATCTCTGGCATCTTGTTTTTATCTTTAATATATTGTTTCTATCTCTAATATCTTGTTTCTCTCTATAATCTTGTTTCTCTCTAATATCTTGTTTCTATCTCTGATATCTTGTTTCTCTCTAATATCTTGTTTCAATCTCTAATAACAGAGTCAGGTGGTAAATGCTGTCTCTTGACTTTGGCACCATGTAAAAACACTTTCAAATGACAAAAACATGATATATACAGTGGGGAGAACAAGTATTTGATACACTGCCGATTTTGCAGGTTTTCCCACTTACAAAGCATGTAGAAGTCTGTAATTTTATCATAGGTACTCTTCAACTGTGAGTGACGGAATCTAAAAAAAATCCAGAAAATCACATTGTATGATTTTTAAGTAATTAATTTGCATTTTATTGCATGACATAAGTATTTGATACATCAGAAAAGCAGAACTTAATATTTGGTAGAGAAACCTTTGTTTGCAATTACAGCGATCATACGTTTCCTGTAGTTCTTGACCAGGTTTGCACACACTGCAGCAGGGATTTTGGCCCACTCCTCCATCCAGATCCTTCAGGTTTCGGAGCTGTCGCTGGGCAATACGGACTTTCAGCTCCCTCCAAAGATTTTCTATTGGGTTCAGGTCTGGAGACTGGCTAGGCCACTCCAGGACCTTGAGATGCTTCTTACGGAGCCACTCCTTAGTTGCCCTGGCTGTGTGTTTCGGGTCGTTGTCATGCTGGAATGCATCTTCAATGCTCTTACTGAGGGAAGGAGGTTGTTGGCCAAGATCTCGCGATACATGGCCCCATCCATCCTCCCCTCAACTCATACCTCACACACTCCCTCCTGTCATCCCTCGCTATCTCTTTATCTCCCTCTGCCTCTGTCCCCCTCTTTCTAATAAACTATATCACTACTTCTTTCCTTTCTCACTCCTACTGTCATTTCATTGTCGTGTGTGTGTGTGTGTGTGGGCATACGTATACCTTCTTTCCATCTCTTATCTTTTTCTATGTAATATTGAATGTTTCCATCAAATATCTCTAGTATATTGTGTTTCTAATACAGTATACCAGATATATTGTATCTGTCTCCTATCTTTGACATCTACTATCTTTATAATCTTCTACCTCAAATATACACTACCGGTCAAAGGTTTTATAACATCTACTCATTCAAGTTGTATACATTGTAGAATAATAGTGAAAAAAATCTGATTGTAGAATAATAGTGAAGACATCAAAACTATGACATAACACATATGGAATCATGTAGTAACCAAAAAAGTGTTAAACAAATCAAAATATATTTTATATTTGAGATTCTTCAAATTGCCACCCTTTGCCTTGATGACAGCTTTGCACACTCTTGGCATTCTCTCAACCAGCTTCATGAGGTAGTCACCTGGAATGCATTTCAATTAACAGGTGTGCCTTCTTAAAAGTTAATTTGTGGAATTTCTTTCCTTCTTAATGCGTTTGAGCCAATCAGTTGTGTTTTGACAAGGTAGGGGTGGTATACAGAAGATAACTCTATTTGGTAAAAGACCAAGTCCATATTATGGCAAGAACAGCTCAAATAAGCAAAGAGAAATTACATTCCATCATTACTTTAAGACATGAAGGTCACTCAATACAGAACATTTCAAGAACTTTGAAATTTTCTTCAAGTGCAGTCGCAAAAACCATCAAGCGCTATGATGAAACTGGCTCTCACGAGGACCGCCACAGGAATGGAAGACCCAGAGTTACCTCTGCTGCAGAGGATAAGTTCATTAGAGTTACCAGCCTCAGAAATTGCAGCCCAAATAAATGCAGAAATTGGGGATTTGCAGAAAAGCATCCCCAAAGAATTATGTTTCCACCTCCATGCTTCACGGTTGGGATGGTGTTCTTGGGGTTGTACTCATCCTTCTTCTTCCTCCAAACACGGCGAGTGGAGTTTAGACCAAAAAGCTCTATTTTTGTCTCATCAGACCACATGACCTTCTCCCATTCCTCCTCTGGATCATCCAGATGGTCATTGGCAAACTTCACACGGGCCTGGACATGCGCTGGCTTGAGCAGGGGGACCTTGCGTGCGCTGCAGGATTTTAATCCATGACGGCGCAGTGTGTTACTAATGGTGAGACTAATGGTGAGACTGTGGTCCCAGCTCTCTTCAGGTCATT
Organism: Thymallus thymallus; assembly: GCA_023634145.1. NCBI lineage: Eukaryota > Metazoa > Chordata > Actinopteri > Salmoniformes > Salmonidae > Thymallus > Thymallus thymallus. The sequence goes on from CM042419.1 coordinate 21,376,606, forward strand.
GACCAGGTCCTGGCATGTAGTTCTGGGCTGATCCCTCACCTTCCTCATGATCATTGATGCCCCACGAGGTGAGATCTTGCATGGTGCCCCAGACCAAGGGAGATTGACCGTCATCTTGAACTTCTTCCATTTTCCATTTTTGCGCCAACAGTTGTTGCCTTCTCACCAAGCTGCTTGCCTATTGTCCTGTAGCCCATCCCAGCCTTGTGCAGGTCTACAATTTTATCCCTGATGTCCTTACACAGCTGTTTGATTGAGTGTGTGGAGTCCGTTTGATTGAGTGTGTGGACAGGTGTCTTTTATACAGGTAACGAGTTCAAACAGGTGCAGTTAATACAGGTAATGAGTGGAGAACAGGAGGGCTTCTTAAAGAAAAACTAACAGGTCTGTGAGAGCCGGAATTCTTACTGGTTGGTAGGTGATCAAATACTTATGTCATGCAATAAAATTCAAATTAATTATTTAAAAATCATACAATGTGATTTTCTGGATTTTTGTTTTAGATTCCGTCTCTCACAGTTGAAGTGTACCTATGATAAAAAATTACAGACCTCTACATGCTTTGTAAGTAGGAAAACCTGCAAAATCGGCAGTGTATCAAATACTTGTTCTCCCCACTGTATATATAATACATTTTCTGTTTTATTTAACTGTTTAGTAAGAAAACATATGTAAGTCATTTACACTGCAAAACATCTATTTGGATGAATTGTAGAAACTACTGTGGGCTAGCAGGTTGGCTTGAATCACTGGTGATGTGTAGAGGTGTGTAGTGACATGTTTTGGGGATTTAGAGATATATGTATATTAGCTAGACAGTGAACAAAAGTATTAAATAGGTATTGTATAGATCAATAAAAACAAAGAAGGCTAATAAAATACCTAGGGACCTATTTTTTTTAATTTTATAATGTGTGTCCCTCGATGTTATGTAATTGGTGTTACCACCTTGAAAATCACTGGTTACAAAGATATACAAGGACCTTGAGCATTCTCTCCAGTGGCAAACTGTTCGGGAGTGGTCTATGTTTTATACAATTATTAGCTAAACACACACTTTTAGTATGTCATACATTTGAGGATTCAATGGATAATTTGGTGTGTCTAAATCCAAAGTGTCACTTGGTGTTAGTGAATGTAAATGAAGGAAATAACATTGTGAGCAAAATGATTAATCATATCACTTCAGTAAATTATTTTTAAAGGATTGATGACCTTAGATTTGAGCATTTGTGGCCTCCATTTAAGAAAAACTTCTAATTGTCTAATTGGTGTTACCCTCATTGGTGTTACCCTCATTGGTGTTACCGTCATTGGTGTTAATACTCCTACTGGTAGTGTAATGTTATCATAATGGTAAACGTTATTTAAAGTAATTAAGCTACCATATTAGTTGATTTAGAATGGGAAGATGTAACTAAATACATTTTTAATGTATTTTTAAATACAAATTTAAAAGAATGTTTTTCAAAATGCCATGCTCAAATGCCACCATAATTCAAGAACGACCCATCAGTGAAGCGAGATCAGATTACGAATAAGGGGATATTTCAGAGAAGTGCCTCCATCTTTTAAAAGGTATCATGAGTGGTCATGTGATTGCAGTATCAAACACACACCCACCACATAAAAACAGAGATTTCTTAACAACGTTTTCTGAGTGAAAGTTTTTATAGACATTTTACATCACCTGTGAAGCTAAACCAAGTGGAAAACAGATCATGTACACCAGCAAAACATCTCTTCCTGTCTCTCTCCCACACAATCTCTCTTATCCACCTCTCGCTCCACAACTCTTCTCCTTCTCTTCTTACAACCTCTGTCTCTCTGCCTCCCTCTGTCTCCCTCTCTCTCTCTCTCTGTCTCTCTCTCTGTAAAAATGGTGTACTGAGTACTTACACGCAGGCACACACGCACACAACAGAAGCTTTGATTATTGTATTGTAATCAGGTCAGAGACATTAACAGGCTTTTGTCGTCTTGTCTTTTCTGTTGTTTAGAAGTGTTTGTCATAACTGGTGTAGCTCAGTCACAGTGTGAATAAAAGGAAGACAGACAGACAGACACACACACACAGACACACACACACACAGACACACAGAGGTTCGCTGTCACATGTAAGTGTATATTAAAGATGTGTGTGTAAGAAACTGAAAGATATATCTGTGTATGCCACAGGGGACAGTAGAGAAAGTGTGGTGTGTGTGTGTGTGTGTGTGTGTGTGTGTGTGTGTGTGTGTGTGTGTGTGTGTGTGTGTGTGTGTGTGTGTGTGTGTGTGTGTGTGTCTTGGGGGGAAAGGGAGAGGCCGGTACATGGATGTGAATGTGCCGCAGGGGACAGGAGAGACTGCACATGGCTAAGTCTGTGTGTCTGACACAGTTGAGAGGAGAGTAGGCCTTTCCGCACACAAACACAAGCTACTGTCTTCCCCTTTCAGTCTCTCTCTGAGGACATCCATCCCATAGCATGAAACCCTCGTCAACCATCATTAGGGACCTCTGGAGGGAGGATGGAGAGAACCGCAAAGCCTCCCAGAAGAGAGATGGGAAAACGGGCTGGGGAGGAAATGGGAGGAGAAGAAAATAATGATTTTGAAGGATAAAGTCTGGGATTAGATTGTGCTATTCTCTGAGGCTACAGAGACAGGTGTGTGTGTCTGTGTGTGTTTCACAAAAACAAAGCTGTGTGTGTGTGTCTGTGTGTGTGTATGTGGTTTTAAGATCATCTCCTGTTAATTTGTTCCTGTATAAACAAACTTGTCCATCAACCTCCCATTACACATTAATTATGTACAAACAACACAAATCGTTCGCACAAACAAAGGATGACGTCTGATGTAGCACGTTGACAGAGGGAGGAGGGGAAGAGCAGAGTGAGAAAGGAAAAAAATAAATAAAGAGACGGAGAGAAAAGAGAGAGGAGAGAGCGAGAAAGGATAGAGAGAGAGGTGTACAGTTGAAGTCAGAAGTTTACATACACCTTAGCCAAATACATTTAAACTCAGTTTTTCACAATTCCTGACATTTAATCCTAGTTAAAATTCCCTATAATTGGTCAGTTAGGATCACCACTTTATTTTAAGAATGTGAAATGTCAGAATAATAGTAGAGAGAATGATTTATTTCACCTTTTATTTCTTTCATCACATTCCCAGTGGGTCAGACGTTTACATACACTCAATTAGTATTTGGTAGCATTACCTTTAAATTGTTTAACTTGGGTCAAACGTTTCAGGTAGCCTTCCACAAGCTTCCCACAATAAGTTTGGTGAATTTTGGCCCATTCCTCCTGACAGAAGTGGTGTAACTGAGTCAGGTTTGTAGGCCTCCTTGCTCGCACACGCTTTTTCAGTTCTTGACTTTGTTGTCCTTAAGCCATTTTGCCACAACTTTGGAAGTATGCTTGGTGTCATTGTCCATTTGGAAGACCCATTTGTGACCAAGCTTTAACTTCCTGACTGATGTCTTGAGATGTTTCTTCAATATATCCACATCATTTTACTTCCTCATGATGCCATCTATTTGATGCACCAGTCCCTCCTGCAGCAAAGCGCCCCACAACATGATGCTGCCACCCCCGTGCTTCACTATTGGGATGGTGTTCTTCGGCTTGCAAGCCTCCCCCTTTTTACTCCAAACATAACGATGGTCATTAAGGCCAAACAGTTCTATTTTTGACCAGAGGATATTTCTCCAAAAAGTACTATCTTTGTCCCCATGTGCAGTTGCAAACCGTAGTCTGGCTTTTTTATGGTGGTTTTGGAGCAGTGGCTTCTTCCTTGCTGAGCGGCCTTTCAGGTTATGTCGATATAGGACTTGTTTTACTGTGGATACAGATACTTTTGTACCTGTTTCCTCCAGCATCTTCACAAGGTCCTTTGCTGTTATTCTGGGATTGATTTGCACTTTTCGCACCAAAGTACGTACATCTCTAGGAGACAGAACACGTCTCCTTCCTGAGCGGTATAATGGCTGCGTGGTCCCATGGTGTTTATACTTGCGTACTATTGTTTGTACAGATGAACGTGGTACCTTCAGGTGTTTGGAAATTGCTCCCAAGTATGAACCAGACTTGTGGAGGTCTACAATTATTATTATAAACATTTTTCTGAGGTCTTGGCTGATTTCTTTAGATTTTCCCATGATGTCAGAGCAAAGAGGCACTGAGTTTGAAGGTAGGCCTTGAAATACATCCACAGGTACACCTCCAATTGACTCAAATGATGTCAATTAGCCTATCAGAAGCTTCTAAAGCCAAGACATCATTTTCTGTAATTTTCCAAGCTGTTTAAAGGCATAGTCAACTTAGTGTATGTAAACTTCTGACCCACTGGAATTGTGATATAGTGAATTATAAGTGAAATAATCTGTCTGTAAACAATTGTTGGAAGAATTACTTGTGTCATGCTTAAAGTAGATGTCCTAACCGACTTGCCAAGACTATAGTTTGTTAACATGAAATCTGTGGAGTGGTCGAAAAATGAGTTTTAATGACTTCAACCTAAGTGTATGTAAACTTCCGACTTCAACTGTATATATACATAATATGACATATGAAAATGTCTTTATTCTTTTGGAACTTCTGAGTGTAATGTTTACTGTTCATTTTTATTGTTTATTATCTACTTCACTTGCTTTGGCAATGTTAAAATATGTTTCCCATGCTAATAAAGCCCTTAAATTTAAATTGAGAGGAGAGCGAGAGGAGAGGAGAGGAGAGGATAGGAGGAGATAGAGAGAGAGAGAGAGAGAGAGAGAAGAGAGAGAGTCTTCCTCCTTGCCTGTTAAATATTTGAGCGCTTGTGGAGAGACAGAGCTGTTAGCTGGACTAACTCAGCAGTGTCAGTGTGTGTGTGTGTGTGCGTGTTGCAGGGGAAGACGGCTGTTAGCTGGACTAACTCAGCAGCGTCAGTGTGTGTGTGTGTTGCAGGGGGAGACAGGGCTGTTAGTGGTAATTCAACCGTGATAGAGAGGGAGCACTTTCACTGTTTATATATGTACCTGAGAGAGAGAGAGAGAGAGAGAGAGAGAGAGAGAGAGAGAGAGAGAGAGAGAGAGAGAGAGAGAGAGAGAGAGAGAGAGAGAGAGAGAGAGAGAGAGAGAGAGAGAGAGAGAGAGAGAGAGAGAGAGAGCGAGAGAGAGGGAGGGAGTGGGAGGGAGGGAGGCTGTCCTGTCCAGTCTGTCAGAATTCATTAGACTGACAGAGCGAGGCTGCTCTGCACCATGTCAATGAGACCCAGCTAACCACAGCAGTGTAACCATAGCAGTGTGTCTGTCTGTCTGTCTGTCTGTCTGTCTGTCTGTCTGTCTGTCTGTCTGTCTATCCCCTATACCTCCAGTTACTGGCAGAATGAAAGAGGGAGGCATGATGCCCTCATTGTCTATCAGAGACAAAAGGAGCTTTCAGCTCAATTATAGCATCCACACACACACACACACACACACACACACACACACACACACACACACACACACACACACACACACACACACACACACACACACACACACACACACACACACACACACACACACACACACACACACACACACAGACAGACAGACAGACTGTATCATCCACACACACACAGACTGTATTATCCTACCTGGGGTTAGTGCTGTTCCAGTAGACAGCATGATGGTCGAAGATGATCTGGTCTTCAGCCCAGACGGACAGACAGGACGACAGGACGGTCAGACACATCAGAACCACCTGCGTCACACAACTACACACACTCCTCTGACCAGACCGAGCCGTCCACCTCACACTCCTCAAACCAGTTACACACAACATCATAGTGTCCACTTGAAGTCTACTTGTTAGATCCACCTCCACAGGTTTTGCTGTTTGCTGGTTATGTTAGCTTACAGTTGAGTTTTGAATATCCAGTGCATGGACAGTCTCAATCAGTTTCGGGACATTCAAAGATCCCAGTCCGTTCTGATCATTCCAGCCTGTTAGTGGAAACAGGGTGGCAGAGGGCGTAATGTACAGGACTTTGAATCCAGGACTTTGTAATGCGGTTTGAATCCAGGACTTTGTAATGCGGTTTGAATCCAGGACTTTGTAATGCGGTTTGAATCCAGGACTTTGTAATGCGGTTTGAATCCAGGACTTTGTAGTGCGGTTTGAATCCAGGTGTGTTGTTGTTTTGGCGTGTTTTTGTTTACAAACTTTATCCTGAACCTTTACTTATTTGCTAGCATACCTAAAGCTAACCTTACCCTAACCAATCGCTAGCATTCCTAAACCTAACCTGTTGCGCTTCCATGTTGCGCAAATCACTCAATCAATACAGGAAGAGTGTCTATATTCTTGCCAGGGTCTGTAACTTGTCCTCCCATCGTACAACTCGTGCTCTCCTGAATACGACGTCCAAACTAGTGACTTTAATTCTCCTGACTATGATGTTCAAAATAGTGACTATTTCAGTATTTCTTTAAAGACGGGCATTGATGAATTATCAGCCGTCTCACAATGTTGTCCTCTCTTTCGATCACACACAAATAGCATAAATAGAAACCTCTTCTCTCCACTCCTCCACTCCACAAAGAGACGCGAAGCCAAATCCAATCTGGGTTTAATGTTGTCTGGGGACCGAACATCCTGACTCCCCTCAGCTCGCTGGGACTGAACTGTCTTCAGTAAGAGATATATTGGTTCGTAACAGTTTCCTCTGGGAGTTGTTTTGGTACTGAACAGTTTCTTCAGTGAGACATGTTCCAAACTGAACAGTTTTTCAGTGAGATATGTTCCAGTGCTGAACAGTTTCTTCAGTAAGAAATTACGTTTTGGTGCCGAAGGTTCCTTGGTAAGATGTTTCAATACTGACCAGTTTCCGCAGTAACAAATTCTGTTTTGGTGCTGAAGGTAAGATGTGGTCCTAAACACCTCCCTTCGTTAAGGGAGGTCCATTTTAATATTCCTCAGATGTTCGACAGGTTGACCGTTTCCTCAGTGAGAGTGGTTGGTTAGGTCCTGTTATTTCTGCTCTTTTTTTATCAGAGATCACCAGCTATCACACTCTTCCTGTCCCATGTTCCTCTTCTGTCTGTTTCCGCTGATTTGGATGCAAATCCGATTGGGCTTCATGGTCCACACACTCCACAATGCTCTTTACGTATCAACGCACAGAGACACACACACAGACTGGCAGAGAGACAGACCGACAGAGTGAATAAGGTGGCGATCCTTCCAACGGTCTCTCACGGTGACAACACTCCTCGTGGTGAATCTGATTCTCAGCTCCCGCTGCTGCTAGAATCTCCTCGCTGCTCCTTTTCACCTTCTCTCCCTCCCTCTCCCCATCCTCCCTCTCTCTCACTCTGAGCTGGCGGAGTCTCACAGTCTCTTACCTCTGGGGACAGTGTCTGACTCACTGCTCTCGCGACTCTGAAGCCGCTTAGTTCAGCTGTATTAAACTGTATCCACATATACATAACATGACCATGGGTTAGGATAATACTGACAGTGTTAGCTTAGAATCACTGTCAATACAGTTACTACATCTTTACAAAACGTGTGATCAAGTTATTACTACATTTGTACTGTTCCAGAATAATCATTGTAGCGCATCTGTGCTGCAAGAATGTATATAATTTAAGTATTAGAGTATTGTAAGAATACATATTGTATGTATGAACATACCTATATATACCCCCATCATAACCAATATAACCAAAATACAGCTGTATAATAATACATCTACTGGCATACTGCATCTGCTCTGTGTAATAAACCATTCTAACCATCATAACCTAAATCAATGAATAATAAACTAACCATCCTAACCCAAACAACTTAGACCCAGCTGCATGTTGTCTGACTGTCTGACTGAATTATTCACAAGGTGGCAGTCTGGAGCACACATGTTTAAACACACACCCCTCATCCCTCTACCCCTGCCCCCCCCCCCCCCCCCCCCTAGTCTCCTGTCTCCCTACCCTCCATCTCTCTGCCGGTCTGGAGCATGCATTTTTAAACACACACCCCTCATCCCTCTACCTCTGCTTCTCCCCCCTAGTCTCCTGTCTCCCTCCCCTCCATCTCTCTGCCGGTCTGGAGCATGCGTGTTTAAACAAACATGCAAGAGGATGAAGTAGCTTGTAGATGCTCTACCCAACCCAACACACAAGCAGAACAGGGTGGAGCCCGCCTGGAGCTGTGTGAACTTAAGTGCCTTGCTCAAGGGCAGAACGGCAGTATGTTGCACATGGGATATTGAGGCCACTGCCAGCAACCCTCCGGCTGTCTGCTCACTCCCGCCAGATATCCCCAAGAGCACTGGGATCGGAATTGGCAACCCTCTGGTTACTGGCCCGCCTCGTATCCAGGATACTGACAGATTTGTTTTAACATGAGCAGTTGTCAAAATAAATAAATAAATATATGTATATATATATAGAGGAAAACCACCAGACCCCTACGGTTATTAAGGGACATGAGGACTGAACAGAAGGCACTGTCACCAAAACAAAGTCCTAGAAGTAAAATCACAAGAAAATGTCACACAGTTGATGTCACAGAGAGATAATCATCAGGGCCCATTTCGGCTAACGGATAGGATTAAATGCATAGAAATATAATGAATAGAACGGGAGTCCCCATTCAAGTCAATGAGTTGACCGTTCTATTCATATTATTTCTATGCATTTAATCCTATGTAATATGGGAAAAGTCACCTCTGTAGCAGTGGGGACAGTGTCAGAGCGAGAGATGGCTTCACCTAGTGCTATATTATTTTCCTGGCTACAGTGATGTATACTTTCTCTTTACATGGCTCTGGCTCCACCAGGTGGCCATAAAGGGATTGACCAGTTAGAGGGTCATTCCCAAGCCTATCAGAAGGCAAAGAAGCTTGCTTAAAACCTCTCAAATCCGTTCAGATATACAGTTGCATCTCAATAAATTAGAATATTGTGGAAAAGTAATTTCAATAATTCAATTGACAAAGTGAAACTCATATCGTGGATTAATTACACAAAAAGTGAAATAGTTTAAGTCTGTATTTGTTTTAATCTTGATGATTACGGTTTACAGCTCATGAAGTTCAGTATCTCCGAAAATTAGAATATGACATAAGACCAGTGAAAATCGGCCTTCTGAAAAGTATGTTCTTGTACATGCAGTCAGTACTTGGTTGAGGCTCCTTTTGCATGAATCACTGCATCTATGCAGCGTGGCATGGAGTTGATCAGCCTGTGGCACTGCTGAGGTGTTATGGAAGCCAAGGTTGATTCGATAGCGGCCTTCAGCTCGTCTGCATTGTTAGGTCTCGTGTCTCTCATCTTCCTCTTGACAATACCCCATAAATTCTCTATGGGGTTCAGATCAGGCGAGTTTGCTGGCCAATCAAGCACAGTAATCCCATGGTCATTGAACCAGGTATTGGTACCTTTGGCAGTGTGGGCAGGTGCCAAGTCCTGCTGGAAAATGAAATCAGCATCTCCATAAAGCTTGTCAGCAGAAGGAAGCATGAAGTGCTCTAACATTTCCTGGTAGACGGCTGAGTTGACTTTGGACTTGATGAAACACAGTGGACCAACACCAGAAGATGACATGGCTCCCCAAATCATCACTGACTGTGTAAACTTCACACTGGACTTCAAACAACTTGGATTCTGTGCCTCTCCACTCTTCCTCCAGACTCTGGGACCTTGATTGCCAAATGAAATGCAAAATTTAATTTCATCTGAAAAGAGAGACCAGTTATTTTTCTCCTTAGCCCAGGTAAGACGCTTCTGACGTTTGCTTCTGGTTCAGGAGTGGCTTGACACGAGGAATGCGACAGTTGTAGCCCATTTCCTGGATACGTCTGTGCGTGGTGGCTCTTGATGCACCGACTCCTGCCTCAGTCCACTCCCTGTGAAGCTCCCACACATTTCTGAATGGCCTTTGCTTGACAATCCTCTCAAGTCTCTGATTATCCCTGTTGCTTGAGCACCTTTTCCTACCACACTTCTTCCTTCAACTCGACTTTCCATGAATATGCTTGGATACAGCACTCTGTGAACAGCCAGCTTCTTTAGCAATGATCTTTTGAGGGTTTCCCTCCTTGTGGAGGGTGTTGATGACTGTCTTCTGCACAACTGTCAAGTCAGCAGTCTTCCCCATGATTGTGAAGCCTACTGAACTGGACTGAGAGACCATTTAAAGGCTCAGGAAACCTTTGCAGGTGTTTTGAGTTAGTTAGCTGATTAGTGTGACACCTTGAGTCTACAATATTTAACTTTTCCACAATATTCTAATTTATTGAGCTGCACCTGTACAAGTGTGCCTATAGGGAGTAGGTGCCAATAGTGGTAGTGGCTTGTGACTAGGGAGCCAGTTGGAACTCAGAAATCATCAAAATACAGACACATTGCCGTGTTCCATTAAGTTTAATTTCTTTGTGATACAAAACTCATCTTTACAGCCCTCCAAAGAAAGCTGGCATTAACTTTATATCAAAATATACATGTTGGAATCAACGTTTGTTACCGATATATCAAAATATACATGTTGGAAAGAAATTAGATCATTAATCCAAATCACTGTGGTACAAAAACACTAAATATAGAGAGACAAAAACCCTCCCCCTGCTTTATGACATGTTGACCCCTGACCCCAATAAAACCCATAATGGAAAATAAAAGCGACAACCGTTACCAAGACAGGAATACAGAACTACCTCACAGCTATCCACTGTGATATCAACTAGGTGAACATACAGTATATATTCATGCTTTAGTACTCTACCAACATGGAGGAATTTAACTTTCATTAAACAAAAATGGGACAAGAAAATTAATATCACAAATTGAAGGCATTACTTGTTCAAAATTACTATTTTTTTTAATCTAGTGGCTGATTGATTAGATATAAAATGACAACATAAAATCAAATCCCTAGATGCGGTCTTTCAAGTTGGACCATAGAATCAAAACAATGTGAGTAAATTGAATTTAGAACATCAATGTCTTATAAACTGACATGGATTTTTAAGTAGCAGGGGTGGTAGGTACTTTGGTACTCAATAACATCAACATGAAACAGTTTATTCTACAGAAGAATTTATAGCAAAAGCCATATATATATACAGTCCGCGCACGAGACCCAAGGTAATAGTAGGCACTAAATATCTAAGGCTGTATGAAATAAACTGGAGTATTGCGTGTGTGTATTAGATTAGGGGTGAAGTAGGCACTAAAGACTAAATGCTGCATGATTGTAAGTGGCACCTCTGGAGCAAGAATTAAGACTTGAGGCACAGTGACTGGTAGATATCAAACAGTACACGGTATAGAAAATGATAGAGTATAGATCTACTGTTACAAAAATAGAAATGGAATGCATAGTGTACATCTAGAAATCAAAATGAAAGACCGCAGCCATATTTAAAATCAAAACATTGATGTTCAAACAAAAAAAGCTTATTTGAGAGTCCAAATCGGATCAAATCAATGTAATAGCATGGAAAGGCTAGCCGGCTGGTCTGGTTAAGGCACTAGACTGTTGCGGAAATGCATTTTGTTAGATCAGTATGACTAGTGGTGAAGATCCCTAGGACTGTAGAAACAGAAAACAATCAATTGAATATCAGAAATCAATGGATTTTTTTTTTTTAAGTATATCAAATGGGAAAAAAAGAAAATTGTAATATAGAAACAGAAAGACTAGATGTTCATTCTGCAGAGTATAGAAACAGAAATACTAGATGTGCATCTTGGAGAGTTCTGTGAGTTTCCCTCCATTGAACTACTAGAATAAAATATGAACGATTACATCCATAGTAAACATTAATAATTGTGTAAAAATGATAAAACATAAGTATAATGATAACTAAGGAATGATTAAGTGTGTCTCGTGTAGAATAAGACTTGACATACAAACGATGTGGAAGGCAATCTGATAAACAGGTTTGGTCTATACTCTAGTTACAGTCGTGTGTGTGTTAGATGGTAGATTTGGAGAAAGACACTCGGAGGTGGTGGTTATCTCCCAAATCATGGTTGTGGAACTCGATGAGACTCTCAACAGCTTCCTCCACTGAGCTCATCTGGATCAGAGCCATTTTACGGTCCTTCCTACACACACACACACACACACGAGGAAAGAGGATTCACTATTACATCAGGTAGTGATGCCATAAAGACTAGTACATCATCAGGTAGTGATGCCATAAAGATCATTACATCACCAGGTAGTGATGCCATAAAGAGCATTACATCACCAGGTAGTGATGCGACAAAGACCATTACATCATCAGGTAGTGACGTCAAAGACCAATACATCGTTGGGTAGTAATGCCACAAAGACTATTGCATAATTTGGTAAAAATGTCATAAAGACTAGTATTTCATAAGATAGTGATGTCATAAAAGTGTAGTTGGATGTTGAGACTTACTGGAAGAACTTGAAGGCTGTGACTGAAGCTCCTGAACTGCTGAACAGTGCCTTCAGGTCCTCCTCTCCTACTGCAGGACTAGAGAGAGAAAAAGCATTACCAGAGAAAACAATAGGACACTTTCAAACTTAAAGGGGATGTTGTGTGTGTGTGTGTACATACGGTATGTTGGAGAGGTGCAGTGTGCCAGAGGGAGGGTAGATGTTGTTGTAGTTTTTGGAGCCAGGCTTCTTAAAGCGATGGAGAGGAGAGGTGGCATAGTCCTTAGTCAACCCCTGGTCCTCATGGCCTTGAATAGGATCGAGAAGAACATGAAATAACAGAACGTGACATAACAGTAGTTGATTTTAGACTGCCTTTAGATAGTGTGTGTACATACCTTCTCTGGGCAGTTGTGTGTTTAGATAGTGTGTGTACATACCTTCTCTGGGAAGCTGTACGGTGGTGTGTTTAGACATGGAGACACGTAGAGATCGGCCATGGAGACGCACCCCGTTCAGGTGGCTCATCGCTGAGGAGAAGACAAGACAGTCAAACTTCAGAACACACGTGCTATTAACTACTTGAACACACACAATAAATACAGAAACAGTCTCACACACAGTACCTAGCTGAGCCTGTGTGCCATCAGCCATCTGGACCAGAGCGTTGTCCTTCTTATTGAACAGAATCTTCACTCTCATCACGTCGCCATACACACCTGGAGAACACACACAGGTGAAACACAGCACACACTCCAAATCAGATGCATGTTTCATTAATATAAAGAGACTTAGTTGTGATGCCAGTGGTGTAATGCCCTGACAACCAGTTCTATAATACGACACTACTCAAGGTTCAGGACATTGAAATTAAAGGACTGATTCAGACTGCTAACATGTAAAGAAGAGATTTCCGATTCAGAGACAAGACACACCAACAGACAGACCACACCATGAAAACCAGCCCTGATAACAGTTACTATTGAGTAAGATACGGTACCGATCACAGTATATTCAGTACCAGTTGGTAATTAAATAAATATATAAGGCGAAACAGATTAAAGAATGCTAAACATAAATATTTTAGGTCAACACAAGGGTAAATGAAGAACTGACTGAATGCGGTAGGTACAGTGAAAGGTACAGTGATGATATAATATTTTAGGTCAACACAAGGGTAAATGAAGAACTGACTGAATGAGGTAGGTACAGTGAAAGGTACAGTGATGATGTAATATTATTGGTAACAGTAGGTAAATATAAAATATAAAGTAAAAGGGAAACAAAAGGCTGATAACATACCAAAGAGAATAAAGAGGCAGTTTGGTGTAACGCTCTTTATAAACAGCAAGGGGAGGTAGAGGGACCAGGGAGGGGGAGAGAGAAAGAGGGAGGGAGGGGACAGGGGTAAAGTGGAGGAGGAGAGTGGAGTCAGGGATGGAGGGATGGAGTCCAGCAGTCAGCAGCCAAGAGGTCCACGGGAGGATCACATGGAGAAGAGAGAGAAAGATGGAAGAGGGAGAGAGAAAGGGGGAAGAGGGAGCATGAGAAGAAAGATGGCAGAGGAGTGAGTTTTTATAAAGGGCAAAGATGATGAGATGAGATGGAGGGAGAGAGAATAAAAGAAAGAAAAGGAGGTGAAGAAAAAAAACAAGGTCAGTAAACACAGAGAGAATAGTGTCTAAATTAAAACGCTGTCACTATGGCAACAATAGGAGAAAAGAGACATTAATAATGAAACAGTACAGGCCCCATAATACAGTACAATAACATGGGGGAGTGTCTCTAGATAAGTATTATTGTGTCTCCAGCAACTCAAGAAGACAAAAATTAAGCCATGAAATGGAAGATAACAGAAGACTGTTAGTTCTAAACTGTGGAGAAACACTCATTTAAAAGAAAGTTTACTATGGTGTGTGTGTGTGAGAGAAAGGGTGTATACTGGTGTGCTTGTACGTGAGAGAGATAGAAAGTGTGTGCGGGCAGTAACAGTCCTGACCTCTGGGTTGAGGTTGCTGACCAATAGGACGCCAGCTGGTCCTCCTCCACCGCCGAGGGCTTGTAGGCCGAGACGACTAGCGGCCATGCCACCTGGACCCATACCCAATGACGCCAAGGCACCAGGCATAGACAGACCTAGACACACACACAAAGAAAGTTCTCTCAAGCACCGGGGCCGACACGTGCAGCTGGAGTAGACAGACCAATGACCTGACTTCTACTAACTAGTAATAGTTTTCTAATAATAAGGAGCAAGAATAGAGTTCTAGCAGGCTATAGGTAGAGTAAACCAGCTGACTGTGTTAACCTGACCATGCACGTGCAAGCAATAGGTAGAGTAAACCAGCTGACTGTGTGCTAACCTGACCATGTACCTGCAGCCTGCTGTAGCGTAAAGGCCTGGGGGAATCCGTGTCCATAAGGAGATGCTGAGATCAGACCTGGAGCTCCTGGAGAGAGAGGGGGACATTTCAGGGTCAGTTTGACCGTCTCCAGAAGAGCACCTTGATAGCAACGTGCTAGCTCCTGTTACAAAACAGGTTTAGAAACACAGGTCTAACGTGTGTGTTACCGAATGCGGCAGCCATAGCGTGCTGGTCCATTCCAGGCTGAGGGTTGTGTTGCTCTCCAGTAGAGAGGTCAGGTCTGGTGTAGTCGCGGCTCTTATCGTTGTTAAACTTCACGTTGAGGCTGGTCAGCTTGGAGAAACTCACCCTCAGAGTACAGCAGCCGTTATAGATGTTCTGACCGTCTAGAGACTGAAGACACAGAGGGGTTAGGTGTGCGTGTTCAGGGAAGTCCATTTACAGCATCCGTTACAGATGTTCTGACTGTCTGGAGACTGCAGAGACGGCGAAATCAGAGGTGCATTGAGGTGTGTGTGTGTGTGTAGAGGTGTGTACATACCAGTTTGGTGTGCTGTGCGGTCATTGGGTCAGCGTATTGGACCAGAGCCTGGAATTGATTGTTCTTAGTGAAGGTGATGATCTTCAGAACAGACCCATACTTGGAGAAGATCTACATGGGAGAACACACCCACAGGTTCCATATCCCTGCTCGACATTTTGACAACAACAAGCAAATGATAACAATTTCAACACATTCATGATGTGTGTACCTGGTGCAGAACTTCCAGTGTGACGGGATAGAAGAGGTTTTCTACTATGACTCTAAGGACAGGGCTCTGGGTGGCCATGCCCCTGGCTCCCATCTCTCCCCCTCCGACTGACATGGTAGCGCCCATCCCACCCCCCATACCGGACATAGTAGAGCCCAACATGGTGCCACCCTGGACAGCATTCACTGCCTGCAGTGCTGCCTGGACTCTCTGGAGGGAAAGACGACAAACATAGTTATTACAACTTTTTCCCAACGTTGCATGCTTGCCAGTAAGAATGTCATTGTACTGTGTGCGCACTATGCTGTAAACTCTGCATATGACAAATAAACTTACAAGTTAGTGATTGTCATATTGGTATGGGTCAATTGTGTAAATGTCCTCTTACCACTTGGTTAGGTGAGTTGTCAGTCTTGAGTTCCTTGTGGTTGCTGTACTGCATGAAGACAGGCTGCTGTCTGATGAGAGGGGTGACTGTAGCGTAGTAGTTCACCATGGTCTGAGCCTGGTCCACAGTGTTCATCTCCAGGAAAGCCTATACACACACAAAAAAGATCAGCCCGGGAAGGTGTTTGCGTGTGAACAGCTTTAGAGTAGAGGGTCTGTAGTGTTAGTGAACAGCTTTAGGGTAGCGGGTCTGTAGTGTTAGTGAACAGCTTTAGGGTAGCGGGTCTGTAGTGTTAGTGAACAGCTTTAGGGTAGCGGGTCTGTAGTGTTAGTGAACAGCTTTAGGGTAGCGGGTCTGTAGTGTTAGTGAACAGCTTTAGGGTAGCGGGTCTGTAGTGTTAGTGAACAGCTTTAGGGTGAAGGGTCTGTAGTGTTAGTGAACAGCTTTAGGGTAGAGGGTCTGTAGTGTTAGTGAACAGCTTTAGGGTAGAGGGTCTGTAGTGTTAGTGAACAGCTTTAGGGTGAAGGGTCTGTAGTGTTAGTGAACAGCTTTAGGGTGAAGGGTCTGTAGTGTTAGTGAACAGCTTTAGGGTAGAGGATCTGTAGTGTTAGTGAACAGCTTTAGGGTAGAGGATCTGTAGTGTTAGTGAACAGCTTTAGGGTAGAGGATCTGTAGTGTTAGTGAACAGCTTTAGGGTAGAGGATCTGTAGTGTTAGTGAACAGCTTTAGGGTAGAGGATCTGTAGTGTTAGTGAACAGCTTTAGGTTATAGGATCTGTAGTGTTAGTGAACAGCTTTAGGATCTGTAGTGTTAGTGAACAGCTTCAGGATCTGTAGTGTTAGTGAACAGCTTTAGGATCTGTAGTGTTAGTGAACAGCTTTAGGATCTGTAGTGTTAGTGAACAGCTTTAGGATCTGTAGTGTTAGTGAACAGCTTTAGGTTATTGGATCTGTAGTGTTAGTGAACAGCTTTAGGTTATAGGATCTGTAGTGTTAGTGAACAGCTTTAGGGTAGAGGATCTGTATTGTTAGTGAACAGCTTTAGGTTATAGGATCTGTAGTGTTAGTGAACAGCTTTAGGTTATAGGATCTGTAGTGTTAGTGAACAGCTTTAGGGTAGAGGGTCTGTAGTGTTAGTGAACAGCTTTAGGGTAGAGGGTCTGTAGTGTTAGTGAACAGCTTTAGGGTAGAGGGTCTGTAGTGTTAGTGAACAGCTTTAGGGTAGCGGGTCTGTAGTGTTAGTGAACAGCTTTAGGGTAGAGGATCTGTAGTGTTAGTGAACAGCTTTAGGGTAGAGGGTCTGTAGTGCGTGTGTGAACACCTTTAGGGCAGTGGTTCATTAGGATCTGTAGAGTTTCTGCGTACCTGGTTCTTTCCCTTCATCATCAGAAGGTTTGTGACCTTCCCGAAGGGCATTCCCATGCTGATGACCTCAGAATCCTGGATGTCCCCGGGCAGCTGGCGCAGGTGGATGACACGCGATGGAGCGCTGGGGCTCCTCATCTCACCTTTGAACTTCTTACTGTCGTTACCGTTGGCTACAAACACAAACACCTTTTTATTTAACTTCTTACTCTTAGCACCATTAACTACTAGAGAAACAGCACAGAGCATTCTGTTTAACACACATTACCATTTGCTACACACACACACACACACAAACCTGGGGTCATGATGTAGGAGGAGAACAGTTCATCAGATCCCCTCTGGAAGAGAAAGGAACATTCACAATGATCATAACCACATACACCATGGAGACAGAGAGAGACGGGTCTCGCTGGTTCATAGAGTTTATCAATGTTAGAGATAGCTGGGTCGTATTCACTAAGCACCAACTGGAAGAACATGCTCAATAAGAAACTCGTTTCCATTTTCTGTTGCAAACAGGTTTTGCTACGTGCACCAACGAACACAACCCTGGTAAATGTATTAACAGAGTTGTGGCTGGAGAGGAGCGGTCAGTCAAGACAGATGGTCTTGCTCAGTCAGACTACAGTCAATGAAGCTGCTCTGTGTGTCAGTCAGTCAATGGTGCTCATGTCTGGAGTGGCCCAGCAGCCTCTCTCTGTCTCTCTACAATACAGCTACTGTTACAGCCAGACCAGAAGACTGACGGGGACATTCGAGAGACAAAGAGAAGAACACTAATGCAAAGAGCACTCTGGGAGACATAGCCAGAGAGGAGAGAGAGACTAACCAGAGTTTTAGCACAGAAGACAGGGGTAAAGAAGTAAAGGAAAAAACGAAGGAATTAAATTGTGAATGAAATGACACCTACCTTGGTACCCACTGAGACACTGGGGAGAGAGAGAAAATGAGGGTTACTCATTTGAGTTACTCCAAAGAAGGCAGGATGCATTTTCCTAAAAGATCAACCAATAGGTAAATCAGTAAATCAACATTTTACATAACATTTTAGAGCTATTCTAAATGTAAAATCCGGAAACTTACTCTATGTCTGTGACGTAGCCAGGTCCCATAGGATACAGATCAGCATCTAACTTGTGTCTGCTGAGACAAAGGGGGGGGGGGAAGAGAGGAGACGAGGAATGGGGAGGAGGAAAGAGGAAGTTCGGTTACTAACTTTCTGAAAGTTCATAGGTAGTTAGAAACTGAATTTACACAAGAAAACTTGCTTTAGTTCACTTCCTTGAAATGAAATGTCCCCAGAGTAGCTAATAACCATAGAGTAGAAAGAATGTACCCTAATCCTGAACACAACATTCGCCTTCCACACACAAACGCACATAGAATGCGGAAATTAGCTACAAAAGCCACGTTGTTTCAAGATGGGCGTTTTTTTTTTACTAAGTTTGGCCATACTTTTTACTTCGTTACTTTGGTCTACAATGACAAAACTGCAACTAGCGTGTTTTGTTATTTGTAGTATAATAAGTTAAAAACAAACCTTATTAAAAGTCTTAACTTCAACTAGTTCGCATCTCTTCCGGACACGCTCACGCGCAGACAATGCTAACTAGCTAGCTTGCCTTGTTGAAAGTCTCAAGCATCATCTCGTCTCAAACTAAACCATAAACTACTAGAAAACACACATCTATTGTAAATAGAATGCACAACAACATGTCTGGATATAAAACTGTCAAAATATGGTTCGATTAATTCAGTTTGTCTTCGACATAAAACTACATGTTTTTCACTCACCCTTCCATCGTTAGATATAATCCACAGGTTTCTGGAGCGGCGGCAGATATCCTTGATTTTCATACAAAATGGCTGAATACACCGAGGCGTTGGTTGATTGGTCCAGGTACTTGGAAGCACCCGAAATGGGCGGACAAATATACCTAGCATCGCGATTTGATTGGTTGTTAAAACGAATACATTATCTTAAAGTTCTCTGCCAAAACTTGATCAAAATCACAAAATCATACTCTTGCTTTGCATTTGTTTACCTGGAAACGAAGAACGATTGACACACATTGATGTATTATGTTCTAGTATTGGATAGCTGCCTCGCAAACCGTTGCAATTTAACAATGAATGCTGCTTCCTTCCTGTCACACAATCAGTTCATGTAGTTCAGAAAATACAAATTCCATACAGCATTGTAGTTCATGCATTGGCCAACAGACGGCATAATTTGTCTAGTACAGGGCTGACTGAGGAGGAGCAGCTGTGTGATTTGGTTTACTATGGTACAATTTTGACCCAGACCTGCTGGGTCAAAATTGTCAACATTCTTCATACTTCAGCAGCAGATTAGCATGATGGATACAATGGAAACCAATGGAATAGCCATTTAGGTACAAACTCCACGCTGGGTAAACAAAATCAACCACACATCAATTATTCAAAAGTATTTCACATACTTGACCCAGGTGGTTTTTTGCATGTTGTTTTAGTATTAAGTGGTTTGAAACAGTTACTATTTCCAATGCATAAAAAAAGCGCAGGTAATCTATGGTGTCTGGTTCTGACCCATAAACGACCCCAGCTAACCCAACCCAAGATCTGTAATCTCTCACTCCTCTCTTGCTTCCCCCTCTCTCTCTCCCCCTAACCCCACCTCCTCTCTCCATCTCCCTCTCCCCCCTATCCTCTCTCTATTTCCCTTCTTTCAACCTATCCTCTCCAGTCTCCCTTCTCTCTCTCTCTCTCCCTCCTCCCTCTTTCATCCCAGACCCCACCCTTTCACTGTAGAGCAGGGTAATGGAACACACAGACACCAGAGAGACTCCGGGAACGGAAGGTTTATTCTGTTGACGACAGGTTTCACCTTCCCTTCAATCCCAATAGAACCCATTATTACATTCATGTTAAGCAATATGACGCGATGATGGATATAGTTATCAATGATACCGATCAGACCTGATGAGGAGTATTACGATCAATAACAACACTAATCAGAGTTAGAATTAATGCTACATCAGAAGATTACAACATCACTGACTCAACACAATTCATAAGCATCAGCATTAAAACAATGGATGGGCTTGACTCAAACAGTGAACCAGCAATCCTTTTTTGTAAATAAAAATACAATAGTGAAATGTGTTTATGAGTCTAAGGAGGAGATAGATATGAATAGAGATTAATAGACGTAAATAGTGTATAAATGACTAGAGGTGATTAGTGAAGAGATATAGATGATGACATGGGATGGACA
>CM042419.1:21409604-21434604 GCA_023634145.1 Thymallus thymallus
AGGTAAGTAGGTAGGTAGGTAGGTAGGTAGGTAGGTAGGTAGGTAGGTAGGTGTGGGGAGTGGGGAGAACAAGTATTTGATACACTGCCGATTTTGCAGGTTTTCCTACTTACAAAGCATGTAGAGGTCTGTCATTTTTTATCATAGGTACACTTCAACTGTGAGAGACGGAATCTAAAACAAAAATCCAGACAATCGCATTGTATGATTTTTAAATAATTAATTTGCATTTTATTGCATGACATAAGTATTTGATCACCTACCAACCAGTAAGAATTCTGGCTCTCACAGACCTGTTAGTTTTTCTTTAAGAAGCCCTCCTGTTCTCCACTCATTACCTGTATTAACTGCACCTGTTTGAACTCGTTACCTGTATAAAAGACACCTGTCCACACACTCAATCAAACAGACTCCAACCTCTCCACAATGGCCAAGACCAGAGAGCTGTGTAAGGACATCCGGGATAAAATTGTAGACCTGCACAAGGCTGGGATGGGCTACAGGACAATAGGCAAGCAGCTTGGTGAGAAGGCAACAACTGTTGGCGCAATTATTAGAAAATGGAAGAAGTTCAAGATGACGGTCAATCTCCCTCGGTCTGGGGCACCATGCAAGATCTCACCTCGTGGGGCATCAATGATCATGAGGAAGGTGAGGGATCAGCCCAGAACTACACGGCAGGACCTGGTCAATGACCTGAAGAGAGCTGGGACCACAGTCTCAAAGAAAACCATTAGTAACACACTACGCCGTCATGAATTAAAATCCTGCAGCGCACGCAAGGTCCCCCTGCTCAAGCCAGCGCATGTCCAGGCCCGTCTGAGGTTTGCCAATGACCATCTGGATGATCCAGAGGAGGAATGGGAGAAGGTCATGTGGTCTGATGAGACAAAAATAGAGCTTTTTGGTCTAAACTCCACTCGCCGTGTTTGGAGGAAGAAGAAGGATGAGTACAACCCCAAGAACACCATCCCAACCGTGAAGCATGGAGGTGGAAACATCATTCTTTGGGGATGCTTTTCTGCAAAGGGAACAGGACGACTGCACCGTATTGAGGGGAGGATGGGGCCATGTATCGCGAGATCTTGGCCAACAACCTCCTTCCCTCAGTAAGAGCATTGAAGATGGGTCGTGGCTGGGTCTTCCAGCATGACAACGACCCAAAACACACAGCCAGGGCAACTAAGGAGTGGCTCCGTAAGAAGCATCTCAAGGTCCTGGAGTGGCCCAGCCAGTCTCCAGACCTGAACCCAATAGAAAATCTTTGGAGGGAGCTGAAAGTCCGTATTGCCCAGCGACAGCCCCGAAACCTGAAGGATCTGTATGGAGGAGTGGGCCAAAATCCCGCTGCAGTGTGTGCAAACCTGGTCAAGAACTACAGGAAACGTATGATCTCTGTAATTGCAAACAAAGGTTTCTGTACCAAATATTAAGTTCTGCTTTTCTGATGTATCAAATACTTATGTCATGCAATAAAATGCTAATTAATTACTTAAAAATCATACAATGTGATTTTCTGGATTTTTGTTTTAGATTCCGTCACTCACAGTTGAAGAGTACCTATGATAAAAATTACAGACTTCTACATGCTTTGTAAGTAGGAAAACCTGCAAAATCGGCAGTGTATCAAATACTTGTTCTCCCCACTGTAGATAGATAGATACTTTATTGTTCCCGAGGGGAAATTTCTTTGCCAAGCAGCTACGAAAAAACACAGGGCAGGTGCAAAATGCCAGAACGAAAATACACAAAAGACAGATGCACAATGGCTAAATCTGTACACTATACATTGTTACAGAGTGTTAGGTGAAAAAAAAACATATAAATATTGCAAGTTGATATAGATAAATAAGGAATATTTGCATGGTTAACTATACTATACAGGTCGATGGCAGAGAAATACTTAAATTTCTAAATGTGCGTATGATATAAGTGAGGGTAATAATAGTTTACTTAATATACATTCTGGTTAAATGAACAGGTAAGTGAATATTTTGCATGGTTAAATTAACTGTACAGGTAAATGTACAGTTAAATGTACAGGTAAGTGAATATTTGCATGGTTACATTAACTGTACAGGTAAATGGCAGGAAGAGATAGTTAAATAGCTAAATGTGCGTATGATATAATTTGAGGTAATAATAGTAATTCCCTACAGTCCTTAGTGCGCAGGGTTTAATTACAGATAAATGCACGTATTGCACATTCGATATACTAAAAGCAATGAAAAAAAAGATACAACTGACAGGATACTAATATGCATTCCTGAGTGAATGACTACGTAAGTTCAGTCCAAGAATTACTTACATTATTGCATGTGATATGATATAACAACTGTACATGAATATGTATATACAGTCCTGAATGAATAAGTCCTGAGTGAATGAGTTATTACAGACCAGAGTTACTCACAGATGGATGCCTAATTGTTAAACTAGGTCCTAACACCCCAACAGTTCCAGGTCTATGTAGGTCTATGTTGCCAACGGCACCTCACCCCGGTGAGGCATTAAAAAGTCTAATAGCCGCCGGCAGGAAGGACCTCCTGTAGCGCTCTCTGGCACACC
The DNA here is from genome assembly GCA_023634145.1 of Thymallus thymallus. Lineage (NCBI taxonomy): Eukaryota > Metazoa > Chordata > Actinopteri > Salmoniformes > Salmonidae > Thymallus > Thymallus thymallus. The sequence continues at coordinate 21,412,173 of CM042419.1, forward strand.
GTGGTGGGATCAGTCTGTGACTGAAGGTGCTCCTCTGCATCATAACCATGGCATGCAGAGGGTGGGTGACGTTGTCCATGATGGATAGCAGTTTGGCCAGGATCTTTCTCTCCGCCATCTCCTCTAGAGTGTCAAGGCTAATCCCCAGAACAGAGCTAGCCTTCCTGATCAGCTTATTTACCCGAGAAGCATCACCGGCCTTTATGTTGGCGCCCCAGCACACCACTGCAAAAAAAGATGGCACTGGCCACCACAGACTGGTAGAAAGTATGCAGTAGTTTACTGCACATGTTGAAGGACCTGAGCCTCCTCAGAAAGTAGAGTAGGCTCTGGCCCATTTTTGTACAGAGCCCCGGTGTTATCAGCCCATTCTAGCCTGTTGTCCATATTGACTCCCAGGAACTTGTATGACCCAACCATTTCCAAATCCATCCCTTGTATAGGGACTGCAGTCGGTTGGGCCTTGGTTCTCCTGAAGTCCACCACCATCTCCTTTGCTTTGCTGATGTTGAGCTGAAGGTGGTTCTGCTCACACCACACCACAAAGTCATTGATTGTGCTCCTGTACTCCTCCTCCTGCCCACCCCTGATGCACCCTACAATAGCGGAGTCATCCGAGAACTTCTGTAGGTGGCATGTTTCAGAGTTATATCTGAAGTCCGAGGTGTAGAGGGTGAACAGGAAGGGGGACAGGACCGTTCCCTGAGGGGCCCCTGTGTTGCTCACTGCCCGTTCTGACACACAGCTCTGTAGCCGCACAAATTGTGGCCTACCGGTCAGATAGTCCGTAACCCAGGAGACTAAGGGTGCTTCCACTTTCATCCTCTTCATCTTCTCACCCAGTAGCAGGGGCTGAATGGTGTTGAAGGCACTTGAGAAGTCCAAAAACATAACCCTCACAGTGCAACCTGCGTTGTCCAGGTGAGAGTAGGCCCTCTGCAGAAGGTAGATGATTGCATCATCCACCCCGATGTTGCGCTGGTATGCGAACTGCAGGGGGTCCAGTGATGTACACACCAGGGGTCTGAGGTGAGCGTGTGGGATGTTTGTACATAGTCAAAGATTTCCTTAATTTTGGGTCAGTCACAGTGGTCAGGTATTCTGCCAATGTGTACTCTCTATTTAGGGCCAAATAGCATTCTATTGTACACAGAGGAGGTTTTTTTGTGGAGGAGGTTTTTTGTCTAGAGCAACGGTGTCTAGATGGAATTTATATTTGTGGTCCTGGCAACTGGACCTTTTTCGGAACACCATTATTTTAGTCTTACTGAGAATTACTGTCATGGCCCAGGTCTAACAGAATCTGTGCAGAAGATCTAGGTGTTGCTGTAGGCCCTCCTTGGTTGGGGACAGAAGCACCAGATCATCAGCAAACAGGAGACATTTGACTTCAGATTCTAGTAGGGTGAGGCCGGGTGCTGCAGACTGTTCTAGTGCCCTCGCCAATTCATTGACATATACTGTTGAAGAGAGTTGAGCTTAAACTGCATCCCTCTCTCTCTCTCTCTCTCTCCCTCTTTCTCTCTCTCTCTCTCTCTCTCACACACACACACACTCACACACGGTATCTCTCTCTCTCCTGCCTGGTTGTCTGGTGCCAGGGTAAAATGCCAGACACCCCAAAATAGAAACGCTCCCACAACAGATCTATATTGCGTGTGTGAGCATGCGTGTCAAAGAAATAGATAAACATGAAAGCTAGGTCTACATCATAAATGATTACCCCCAAACATATTGGAATTGTTTAGTGTTGTCTATGTCCTATCCTATGTGGCAAAAATGTAAATGATCAAATTATTATAGTGTTAGGCTAGTCCACCTGGCCGTTTGAGAACATTCGGTCTAGGGCAAAGCATACTGTCTGTTTTCACATCTTCTGCAAGAGAGGAGACTGTCTGAGTGTCCTCCCTGTACTCAGGGCCAGGTTAATGCAGGGGCATACCCACTGCTATAACAGCCTCCACTCTTCTAGGAAGGCTTTTGTTGGAACATTGCTGTGGGGACTTGCTTCCATTGACTTGCTTCCACTTCGCGGCTGAGCCGTTGTTGCTCCTAGAGGTTTCCACTTCACAATATCAGCACTTACAGTTGACCGGGGCAGCTCTAGCAGGGCAGACATTTGACGAACTGACTTGTTGGAAAGGTGGCATCCTATGACGGTGCTACGTTGCAAGTCACTGAGCTTTTCAGTAAGGCCATTATACAGCCAATGTTTGTCCATTCTACAGCCAATGTTTGTTTACTCATACTATGCAATTCCTTTCTATAGCTTTTTGCACTTCAGACTTCTTGTATTTCTATACTTTTTCATGCTGCCGCACTATGCCGTATCATGTACCCTGTATCTGTCTTTTGTGTATTTCGTTTTGGCATTTTGCACCTGCCCTGTGTTTTTAGTAGCTGCTTGACAAAGACATTTCCCCTCTGGGATCAATAAACTATCTATCTATCTATCTATCTATCTATCTATCTATCTATCTATCTATCTATCTATCTATCTATCTATCTATCTATGGAGATGGCTCTGTGCTCGATTAAATACAGCTGTCAGCAACGGGTGTGGCTGAAATAGCCAAATCCACTCATTTGAAGGGATGTCCACATACCTGTATATATAGTGTATATTGCCTCCTAATATTGTAAAATCTGTGTGTTGCTTCATTAGCCCGGGTTATTGTTTGTTTGAACCAGATTGAAGAGTAGCCACTCATTTCGGTCATTTATTAAACTAATGTCTTCTGTCATGTAAATGATGTAGAATTGTATGAAATACGTTTTTAAAAGGCTAAACAAATATTCGGACCCTGCTAACAAATGTTCCCCATGTGTGGAAATCCTAAAAACGCCTCTGCTCAACTGTAGCCTGCTATGCCACATTACAAATGTTATTGTGGGTTTGTTATAAAGGGGCTTTTTCTTCAACAGTAAACCACGCATAGAATTGCATCTTGGTGCATTTGTTTACAGAAAATTATGGTGGGCCAGGAAGTGTGTGGAGGCTATAAAAACAACAACACCGCGGGGCCTATGATTTCTTAATCCGGCCATTTCTGTACTGTATATTGTTTATTTATTTATGTCAGACTAGTATTTATTATCATATTGTTTTGTTCACGTTGTTGTCATGCATTTCCATGGAGGATACAGCTCCAGCGTCTCGCCTTCAAAACATTAACACTAACCTAATAACATGTAAACAATGTCGCCACTAAACGGCTACAGTAATGTGAAAACGACACTTAGCCTACAGAGCGGAATTTGTATCATTTATAATTATATTATGCCTACATTAGAAAACACACACTGTCTCTTCATCTCGTCTTCCCTATATTCTCCATCTCTCTTTCTCTCTCTCTCTCTCCTCCATCCCTCCATACCCTTCTCTCCTCACCTCCATCCTTCATCGCTGTTCCGTGATTCTGAGACAGTGGCGCGCTACGGCTAGTCAACAAATTCGCGATTAGACACTGCGTGTAACGAGCAGACAGACCAGTAGCCAGGCCACTTACCCAATAGCGGAGTACTTTCACTTGTCACCGATGGCGTCTCTCTCCTTTGGCGTCTCTCTCCTCCTAGTCTCCTCCACACGGAAATAAAATAGCACTGAGACGTTTTCCTCTTCATCCACTGTGTATGCTTATAGTCTATGTTTACTGGCGTATAGCCTCAAACCAGTCGGATTTCCTGCACTCTTCTCCCTCCTCTCTCCCCTTCTCCTCTTCGCCTCCTCCTTACTCTCTCTCCTCTCTCCTGCCACCCTTCCGTTGGCCGCTGAGGAGTCGCGGGAACTCGTGCAGCTCAACCCGAAAACCGAGAGAGAACAAGCTGTCCGTTATATATCTTCGATCCACGACATTACAGGAGTTCCTGGGTGAATTGCCGCGTTTTGGAGAGATGAAGGAGAGTCCTGGTAACTCTCTGGGTTCCCTCAAAATTGTGGTTTGCTTGTCTGCTGTAGGCGACCTGATTTGCAGAGCGGTTTGCGCTCTCAGCAGCTGGCCAACACAGGGAAAGAGAGAGTGGATGAGAGAGAGAGAGAGAGAGAGTGGATGAGAGAGAGAGAGAGAGAGAGAGAGAGAGAGAGAGAGAGAGAGAGAGAGAGAGAGAGAGAGAGAGAGGTGGGATACGCCTTCCTCCCTTCTGAGATAAAGAGGCCCATCTTGTGTTGTTGACTGAAATTATATTGGGGCCTCTGGTTCTAAATGGGCTCTGGGTCTGGCCGGCAGGCTGATGCAGGTATACAGTATAATAACAATAGCTGCCAATGAGGCTCTACCACAAACATAATGAATGACATTTCAATGCGTATTCAGTCAGGAAACAGAGTTCAAAAGACATTAAAAGTCCTGAACAGTCATTCTGAAAATACATTTTTCTCTCATGGCTAAATACCTGGAAGTTTGAAAAGATAGGCTGAGTGGGCAGGGAGCTTATATTCATGAGCTCACCTTGACTGACAGCTCTTTAAAACGCCTATGTCAAGCAACTTGGATGTAGTGAGCAGTGTTGCAGTAAAATCATCTCAAGCAAATTTGCTGATGCACAAAGCAACTCTAAGCTAGCTATAAAAACAAAGAGAGTCGCACACTCCATATGTATAACTTCCCAGTAATTTATTGGGTAAAAAAACACCAACGTTTCGGCATCACTGTGCCTTCTTCTGGGTAATGTCATGAATGCTTGAGCCAGGTTATGGAGACAACAGTGAGGGGTGTGTCATAATTGCTAGATTAATCAGAATGAATTGAGAGAAACTGTTAAAAGACAATAGCCCACAGCATACTGAATATATTAAGACATTGTTATCATTAGCATTAGCATAACATTAGCATCAACATACATTGTTTCATTTAATTTCACCTATATATTTAAATTCATTAAATGTTTTTGTTAGATGTAATCGTTTGGTTCAACCATAATGCATAATTAGCATCATCAATGGGGAACATATTGGGTGTACGCTGATAATGTCACGAGATGGTGCATACATAGACCAAGACACAGCGCAGGGATTGTAGTTCGACATTTTCTTTTATACTATGTATATTTTTTCTCATATACTATGTATCACACAACTCAAAAAATCGAACTACCACACAAAACAAACACGATATAACAAATGTGAAAAAACGTAGCACACTTACTGCCACCGTGACTTGCGAACTATAATGACCCACACCCCGGAGTGGAACATACAAACCTATGTAGGATCCCTAATTAGAGACGATGCACTGCAGCTGCCTCTAATTAGGGATCCAACACAAACCACCACCAGAAACAGAAAGAAAAGACCTGTCAGACTCTGACCATAGCTACATAGAGAAGCAAATAGGCTTCTCTATGGCCAGAGCCTGACAGATAAGCTGTAGAAAGAATACATTCATTTACAAGACTTGTTCACAGAAAACATAGTTGGTCATAAGAAGGGCCTGAGATCAAAGTCAATATCAAAGCAACTCAAACAACATCAAAATTGCAACAATTTCACCATGAGGCCAATGGTAACTTTAAAACCGTTATAGAGTGTAATGGCTGTAATAGGAGAAAACTGAGGATGGATCAACAACATTGTAGTTACTCCACAATACTCCACAATGCTCCCGAGTGGCGCAGTGGCCTAAGGCACTGCACCTCAGTGCTAGAGTCGTCACTACAAACCCTGGTTTGATCCTAGGCTGTATCATAACCGGCCGTGATCTGGAGTCCTATAGGGCGGCACACAATTGGCCCAGTGTTGTCTGGTTTAGGGGAGGCCAGGGTAGGCCGTCATTGTAAATAAGAATTTGTTCTTAACTGACTTGCCTAGTTAAATAAAGGTTAAATAAAACAATTCCAAATACTAACCTAATTGACAGAGTGAAAAGAAGGAAGCCTGTACAGAAACCAAATATTCCAAACCATGCATCCTGTTTGCAACAAGGAACTGAAGTAATATTTTTCCAAAAATGTGGCAAAGCCATTAACTTTTTGTCCTGAATACAAAGTGTTATGTTTGGGGCAAATTCAATACAACACATCACTGAGTACCACTCTCCATATTTTCAAGCATAGTGGTGGCTGCCTCATGTTATGGGTATGCTTGTTATTGGACTGGGGAGCTTTTCAGGACAAAAAAAATACGGAATGGAGCTAAGCACAGGCAAAATCCTTGAGGAAAACCTGGTTCAGTCTGCTTTCCACCAGACACTGGGAGATTACTCCACCTTTCAGCATGACATGAACCTAAAACACAAGGCCAAATCTACACTTGAGTTACTTACCAAGAAGACAGTGAATGTTCCTGAGTGGCCGAGTTAACACAATCCAGGTGTTGAATACTTTCTGAAGGCAATGTACATGTAGATTGGTTCAATTGGTGAAGTTCACCATCTACTGGCCACAACCTCTTTATTGTGGCATGTGGTATCCTGTGGCCAGAAGGGGGCATTTGTGTTCTGCATATGGCTCTGAGACGGAGAGGAGGAGAGGAGGGAACAGAGAAGAGATGAAAAGATGGAGAGGATGCCTCAAGCCATTAGCAGTTGTAAATTGGGACACACAATTATAAAGACACGCTCAGACCCATGCACTCTCAAACCTATTTTGTTAATTTACTTATGTATTTACTTATGTAAACAGATTTTTTTTTTAAGTAGGCCTACCACACAGGTAGAACATATCAATAGAGCTACTGATTGCTGTGGTATTTCTTGTGACCAGGCTGAATTTACAGAGAATACAGATAGAGATAGAATAATATATTTATTGATTGTTGTCTGTAGGCTAGTGCTGATAGGTTGGAGTCTTCTCTGTTGTCTGTAGGCTAGTGCTGATAGGTTGGAGTCTTCTCTGTTGTCTGTAGGCTAGTGCTGATAGGTTGGAGTCTTCTCTGTTGGCTGTAGGCTAGTGCTGATAGGTTGGAGTCTTCTCTGTTGGCTGTAGGCTAGTGCTGATAGGTTGGAGTCTTCTCTGTTGTCTGTAGGCTAGTGCTGATAGGTTGGAGTCTTCTCTGTTGTCTGTAGGCTAGTGCTGATAGGTTGGAGTCTTCTCTGTTGTCTGTAGGCTAGTGCTGATAGGTTGGAGTCTTCTTTATATGTACAGTTGAAGTCGGAAGTTTACATACACCTTAGCCAAATACATTTAAACTCAGTTTTTCACAATTCCTGACATTTAGTCCTAGTAAAGATTCCATGTCTTAGATCAGTTAGGATCACCACTTTATTTTAAGAATGTGAAATGTCAGAATAATGGAAGAGATAATTATTTATTTCAGTTTTTATTTCTTTCATCACATTCCCAGCGGGTCAGAAGTTTACATACACTCAATTAGTATTTGGTAGCATTGTCTTTAAATTGTTTAACTTGCGTCAAACGTTTCAGGTAGCCTTCCCACAATAAGTTGGGTGAATTTTGGCCCGTTACTCCTGACAGAACTGGTGTAACTAAGTCAGGTTTGTAGGCCTCCTTGCTCGCACATGCTTTTTCAGTTCTGCCCACAACTTTTCTATAGGATTGAGGTCAGGGCTTTGTGATGGCCACTCCAATATCTTGACTTTGTTGTCCTTAAGCCATTTTGCCACAACTTTGGAAGTATGCTTGGGGTCATTGTCCATTTGGAAGACCAAGCTTTAACTTCCTGACTGATGTCTTGCTTCAATATATCCACGTAATTTTCCTTCCTCATGATGCCATCTATTTTGTGAAGTGCACCAGTCCCTACTGCAGCAAAGCAGCCCCCACAATATGATGCTGCCACTTTCGTGCGTCACGGTTGACGCTCCAAACATAATGATGGTCATTATGGCCAAACAGTTCTATTTTTGTTTCATCAAAGCAGAGGACATTCCTCCAAAAAGTATGATCTTTGTCCCCATGTGCAGTTGCAAACTTTTGTCTGGCTTTTTTATGGCGATTTTGGAGCAGTGGCTTCTTCCTTGCTGAGCGGCCTTTCAGGTTATGTTGATATAGGACTCGTTTTACTGTGGATATAGATACTTTTGTACCTGTTTCCTCCAGCATCTTCACAAGGTCCTTTGCTGTTGTTCTGGGATTGATTTGCACTTTTCGCACCAAGGTACATTAATCTCTAGGAGACAGAACGTGTCTCCCATGGTGTTTATACTTGCTAACTATTGCTTGTACAGATGAACGCGATTTCTTTAGATTTTCCCATGATGTCGAGCAAAAAGGCACTGAGTTTGAAGGTAGGCCTTGAAATACATCCACAGGTACACCTCCAATTGACTCAAATTATGTCAATTAGCCTATCAGAAGCTTCTAAAGCCAAGACATCATTTTCTGTAATTTTCCAAGCTGTTTAAAGGCACAGTCAACTTAGTGTATGTAAAAGTAGATGTCCTAACCGACTTGCCACGTATAGTTTGTTAACATGAAATCTGTAAAGTGGTTGAAAAATGAGTTTTAATGACTTCAACCTAAGTGTATGTAAACTTCCGACTTCATCTGTACATGTGTCAGTGAGTGATGAGTTTATCAGATGCCCAGCTGTGACCAGTCCAGGCGAAAGGGATGTGTATGTGTGTGTCATAGTGTGTGTGTGTGTGTGTGTGTGTGTGTATTTATAACCGTGGGAGAAAGATTTTAATGTGTACAAGTCATGATAAATCAGACTGTCAGAGGCAGAAGATGTGCGCGTGCATGTTTGTTGAATGAAGAGACGCAAATACACACCGCAGCAGCAGTCACAGGCACGTGGTCAGAACCCAGCCCAGCCCCACCCAACTGGACTAGGTCTACCCAAAATAAAACAAACAAAATACGAAAAAAGAGGGAGAGGAAGAGAGAGGAAGAGAGATGGGGTGTGGGGGGGGGGGGATTCAGCATCTTTTGGCCTAAAACGAATAGCCTTTACATTTAAGGTAGAATGTTCTAAAGGGAAATACATTCGAAAAATCAAACAGACACACATGAACTCACTCATGCACGCGCAAACCCAAACAAACACCAAAATCCACCGCTTTGTTTTGCCCAGATTTATGGTGGTGGTAGCCTACCATTTGGAATTTGGAGCGGTGAGAGGAGGGGCGTTTGTGTATGTGTGAAGGAGTAATCGGTCTCCTCCCCTCGTCTCCGCCCGCCCTCTCGCGCCCCCCAAGCCTTTGTGTGCGCGAGGCTCTCTCTCTCTCTGTGAGCGGCGGTTCTTCAAGTGAGAAATCGGTTCGTTTCTGAGCGCTGTTTGAGTGTGTGTGGGCTGTTCGAACACAGCGTGGCTGACTGGGACTGGGACCGTGGTGAACCGGTAGAAGGCACGTGAAACCTCGGAGTTTATTTGAATTCACACACGCGCGATCAGAAGGGAAAATAACGGATAAATATCGAATATCGGACTTTTCCCTTTCCTCTTATCCATCTATCATTCTCCTTTCATCATTCTCTCGTTCTCTCTATCCGTGGATAATCTGACCAACCTAAACAACCTGATGTGTGTGTATGTGTGTTTTGGGGTGAGTAAAACAACGGGCAGCGGGTGAAGATGGATTAACGGTTGAACGGAAAACTGGAGCAGCACGCGAGACCACGGCGAGGGGGGAGGGCAAGACGGGACTCTGCTAACACACACAACCCGCGGGACAGAGGTAATTTAGCACTCTCTGTGTGTGTGTCTGGAGGAGAGGCAAGGCGGGGTGAGTCTGACACTAGTGGTAATACCCAATGGTTATAAATCAGGACTGTTTTTTTTTTCTTTCTCGCTCTCTCCCTCCCTCTGAGTTCAGGACTATGCAGTGGACAGCGCCGTAGTTACAGTAGAATAACTCAGGGCAAAAGGAGGGAGCTGTGTGTGTCACAGTGTGTGTGTCTCACACACGCTGCTCCCTCCATCTTTCTCTCTGAGTTACTGTAACTATGACACTCTCCTGTGTCCATTGTCCTGAAAACAAAGAGAGAGAGACATAGGAAACAGACATAGCACACCATTGAGGCTTGTGTGTGTGTGTTTTCAGATTTTCTGTTCATTTGGAGTTGAGGGATCTACACTACAGACATGCATTCAGCTATTTACTATTAGCTTACATTCGCTTCAAAGGACCAGTCAGAGACCAAGCAGATCTTTGCCCATGTGGAAGAAATAGCAGAATATGACTTAACAAGCTGATACACTGTGCAACAAAGTCTCTGTAATGTATGCCACCTGGAACGCCACCAGTGTGATGACTAACCCCTCCCCTTCTGTCTGTTCCTAGACTCTGATTGGACCAACACCAGGATGATGTCGTCACCTAAAGCCAAGACCAAGAAGAAACCTCCCAAAGACAGCATGACGCTTCTACCATGCTTCTACTTCATAGAGGTGTGTACGTGCCTATGTGTGTGTCCAATATAACTGCATTTAATGTCTTCCACTCACTATGTCTGTTAGTAAGAAAATATCTCCCTACTATCTCTCTCTCTCTCCTCTCCCCCTCTCTCTCTCTCTCTCTCTCTCTCTCTCTCTCTCTCTCTCTCTCTCTCTCTCTCTCTCTCTCTCTCTCTCTCCTCTCTCTCCTCTCTCTCTACTCTCTCTCTCTCTCTCCTCTCTCTCTCCTCTCTCTCTCTCTCTCTCTCTCTCTCTCTCACTCTCTCTCTCTCTCTCTAGCTCCCTATCGTCCTCTCCTCTCTTGTCTCTCTCTACTTCATGGAGTTGACAGACCTGTTGTCCCCGGCGACCCCTGGGTTCTGTTGTTATGACCGTGACCTGTCGTTGCCCTACCTGGAGACAGGAGACGAACTGATCCCTCTGCTGATGTTACTGAGCCTGGCCTTCGCAGGGCCGGCTGCCTCGGCTAGTACACACACACACACACACACACACACACACACACACACACACACACACACACACACACACACACACACACACACACACACACACACACACACACACACTAGACTCTGATCAATGAACAGTCAATCACCATCAGAGTGCATGCCTAATTGTATGTGTGTGTGTGTGAATAGATCATGCTGGGTGAAGGGTTGATGTATTGTTACCAGTCCAGAGTCAAACAGAGTAAAGCTGAAGGATCCATCATCGCTGGAGGGTGTAACTTCAACTCCTTCCTACGGAGGACTGTTCGCTTTGTTGGTACCTACCTTTTATTTAACTTTGAATCCTCAAGGGGGAGTGGACAGGGGGACACTTCAGGGAGTAATGCTAGCCTAGGGAGAGCATCTTCTTCAGGGAGTAATGCTAGCCTAGGGAGAGCATCTTCTTCAGGGAGTAATGCTAGCCTAGGGAGAGCATCTTCTTCAGGGAGTAATGCTAGCCGAGGGAGAGCATCTTCTTCAGGGAGTAATGGAGTAAGCCTTTTCCAATTAAAAAGTTGAGAACAGTGGGGAGAGAGACAGACAAGGAATGAGGATAGACAAGACGTCTTCAGATGTTTTAGATAACTTCTTACCTGGTGCATGCTCCTCCCTCTCTCTCTCTCCTCCTCCATCCCTTCTCCCTATCTCCCCCTCTCTCTTACTCTCCTCCTTCTCCCCCAGGTGTTCATGTGTTTGGTCTTCTGGCAACAGCCCTGGTGACAGACATCATCCAATTGGCTACTGGTTATCCCACCCCTTTCTTCCTGACTGTCTGTCAGCCCAATTACACACTGCCTGGGATATCATGTGACCAGAACAACTACATCACACAGGACATCTGCTCAGGGAAAGACCTGTATGCCATCCTGTCAGCCAGGTAACACACACACACACACACACACACACACACACACACTTTGTGTTCTCCAGCTTCAATAAAAAACCCATCTCTCTTTCTCTCTCTCTGCATCATGTCTCCCTCTCTCTCCCTCTCCTTCTCTTCAGGAAAACATTTCCGTCCCAGCATGCAACGCTCTCTGGCTTTGCTGCTGTCTACATCTCGGTAAGCACTGACAGCTACTAACTGGTCTGTCTGCCTGTCTGTCTGACTTTATAAAAATGCATTTTAAGTTCAAATTTGAAACATTGCCATCAGCAATAGTTCTAAATTTGTGTGTGTGTGTAGATGTATTTGAACAGTGTTATCAGCAGTAGTACTAAGCTGGTGAAGCCGGTGCTGGTATTTGGCTACTGTCTGGCTGCAGGCATAGCCGGACTGACTCAGATCACACAACACCGCTGCCATCCCAGAGATGTCTATGTGGGATATGCCATAGGAGCTGGCATAGGAGTCTACCTGGTGAGTGTGTGCGTGTGTGTGTAGAGGGGTGGGGTGGGGTGGGGGGGGGGGGGTAGACTGAGATAGACAGAAAGAGAAAGAGACATAAAGAGAGATGGGAATTTATAATCTTTTAAGACTTCTCAGGGGGAGAATTTCACAGTTCTTTTTTAGAAAACCTGTCTCAACAAATTTCACGCTTCTATCCCTATCTCTATCTCTATCTCCCCCTCTCTCCTTCCCCTCCCTCCCTACCCTCCTTCCCTACCCTCCCTCTAGTCTCTGTATGCAGTAGGTAACTTCAGGTCATCCGAGGAGGACTGCCCCCCCCAGCCTGTCCGGAGGGCTGCCTCTCCACCCCAGCAGCAGAGGGAGGTGGTGGTGAGGGGACTAGCTCAGAGAGGACATGGCTCTCAGCACGGCTCTCTGTACCGCAGCAAGACACCCAGACCATCAGACAGCAGGGAGGAACTGGGGACTGGACGCTGCAAAGTAAGAGATGAAGAGAGGGATATTGTGTTTTAGTAGTTAGTATTAGTAGTTAGTATTAGTAGTTAGTCATGCTATGTTGTTCTGTAGGTGCGTAGGGAGAAGGCCAGTGTAGCGTCTCTGAAGAGGGCCAGTGCTGACGTGGAGCTCCTGGCGCCCCGCGGCCCCATGGGAAAGGAAACCATGGTAACGTTCAGCAATACCTTACCCCGTGTTGCCAACGGCAGCAGCAGCACCTCGCCCCCCGGAGACGACCCCTCCAACCAGCGCCACATGACCTTCCACCTGTCCTTCGACCCCCGCAGGTCACAACCAAGGTACGTTTGGGACTAGTGTGTGTGTGTGTGTGTGTGTTGTAGGTGTGTGTCATACAACCCAGGTATTAATCATCAAGTCGAATGTATCATATGTCAGGTTGCGACCTCCGCTGGTGCAGGAGTGGAGACAGCAACACTCTATGGAGAGAGGAAGCGAGGAGGAGGGAGGGAAGGACAGATCTGGCGGAGGAGAGGGAGGAGCAGGAGGAGGGGGGGAGGCAGGGGTGATGAATCCTCCTACCCTCTATCCGACGGTACAGTCGGCCAATAGAGCCATTGCCACGGCTACCCCAGCGCCAGCCCCACTGGTGCATATCCCTAAGGAGGGGATTAGACACCCCCCTTCTGTCTCCCCTTTGCCTCCTTCTGTCTCCCCTCTACCTCCCCCCGTCTCCCCTAAGAGCGCGGTGACGCGTGCCAAGTTGATGTCACTTAACCAGGGAGGAGAACGAGCCAGGGAGGGACCTATCCCCGTGACAACTCCGCGTGTGCCCACCCAGCTGCCCACCCAGCCGCCCAATCAGCCGCGAGTGGCGCAGGTGAGCTAGCTAAAATGAACTGTTGATTTACATTCAAACTAACTGAAGTAACTAGCTAACTGTCTCCTCTGTTCATCCTTAAGGTCATTGCCATGTCCAAGCAGCATGGACCAATCAGCTCCTCTGCCAAGGGCTCTGACTCCGCCTCCTCCTTTGGGGGAGGGTCTTCAACAGGAAGCTCTGAGTCTCCGTACTACCGGATCTCCTCCGACCACGACAGCAACACCGGGAGCGTTACCGGAAGTATTGTCACCATAGACGCTCACGCCCCTCATCACCCTGTGGTCAGGGTACCGAGCAGTGCCGGTACTGGGAGAGACAGGACCCCGGGGGCCAGAGTAACAGCTGCCGGTAACGGGACCCCCTGGGAGTGGAGGAATACCACCAGCGGGAGCCTGGGGAGCGGCGGTGAGCCGGGCCAAAAGGGGGCGCTGCAGCGCCAGGAGAAAGTCACCACACCGGAATATCGGGAATACCGCACACTTCCCATGAAATCAGACTCTATCTGCTCCTCCTCTCCCAGCGAGACGGATTCCACCACCCTGCCTCCCCCTCCTCACCCCATCTCCTCTCCTCTCCCTCCACTTCCTCCCTTCTCTTCCTCCTCCCTGCCTCCTCCTCCTCAACCCATCTCCTCCCCCCTCCCTCCACCTTCTCCCCCCTCCTACTCACCCCTCCCTCCTCCTCCTCCCCCCTTCTACTCCCCCCTCCCTCCCCCTCCTCATCCAGATCTGCTGTTGGACAGTCACTCTCACCCCCTCCCCCGCTCTATGACCCTCCCCCGCCGGCCCACTGTCTCCGCCCACAGCCGCGCTGATCAAGAAGTCTATTACAAGACCATGCAGACAGAGAGGAGATTATAACGCGACAGAGAGGAGTTATAATAGACAGTAACACTACTAAAAACTCTGCAGACTACGAGGTTAGAAGACGACACAGAAGGATTATAAGAGAACATAGGGGACCTTACAGAGCGAGAGGTTATAAGACGACATAGAGCAATTATGATAGACAGTAGTACCACTACATAACCATACAGTCAGGGGACGTTATTAAATGTGACACAGTTTGGGGAGACCTAACAGTCAGGGGAAGTTATTAAATGTGACACCGTTTGGGGAGACCTAACAGTCAGGGGAAGTTATTAAATGTGACACCGTTTGGGGAGACCTAACAGTCAGGGGAAGTTATTAAATGTGACACCGTTTGGGGAGACCTAACAGTCAGGGGAAGTTATTAAATGTGACACTATTTGGGGAGACCTAACAGTCAGGAGAACTATTACACGACTTAAATGAGTGAGAGGAGGTTATGCAACGACTTAGGACTTAAAATGTAATATAATGGAGGTTATAACTTGGTATAGAGGAGTCACAATAATCAATGACACTACTTCAATACTGAGAAAGGTCCAGATGGAAACAGAAAAAAAAGAGAAATAGCTGTTCAACAAGACCCTGTAGAGTAAGAGGCCATAAAAGACGACTTAAAGGAGTTAAGATGCACCATAACAACTACAAGACCCTGCAGAGTAAGAGGCCATGAGACGACTTAAAGGAGTTAAGATGCAACATAACAACTACAAGACCCTGCAGAGTAAGAGGCCATGAGACGACTTAAAGGAGTTAAGATGCACCATAACAACTACAAGACCCTGCAGAGTAAGAGGCCATGAGACGACTTAAAGGAGTTAAGATGCACCATAACAACTACAAGACCCTGCAGAGTAAGAGGCCATGAGACGACTTAAAGGAGTTAAGATGCACCATAACAACTACAAGACCCTGCAGAGTAAGAGAAGACCATGAGATGACTTAAAGGAGTTAAGATGCAACTTCACAGCAAAACTACAAGACACTGCAGAGGAAGACTTGGAGGACTGTTAAGAAATATGCTAAGTCAAGGTCTAACAGTGGAGTGTCTGACCGAAGGACTTCAGGAGCATGGAGACTGGATCACTAAAGACAAAGACAACAAAAACAATAGCAGCTCTAATAGCTGGTTACTACCCACTATAATACAATTATACTGACTATACTCACCAGCTGTACTATACTATACTGTATATAGGATCTCTCTCAGGTTTCCATTCCACTGACTTACTGTAGAGAGGAAGAAGAGGATGGAAAAGGGTGAAGGAAAGTGAACATCTTGGAGAGGATTACTACAGTAAACAAACAGGGGGAGACGAAGACTGGAGGGGACGATTGGCTTAACAATGTGAACAGATCCACGCACGCACACATACACACATAGCCGCGGGAACTAGTTTGGGGGTGGGGGGGTGCTGCGTTTTTTCGGACAGACGGACGAAGGGCATTGTGATGGCTATATCGGTCCGCTAATACAAGACTAGTAATGGCCCAATGCACTTCTTTTGTGAAAATAGATTTTTTTTCATTTTTCATTTTATTCATATATTTATTTATTCACCTCTACTTCCTGTGGCTACACACACTCAACCAACCACCTCTAATTGTATAAAATGACATGCAACAATATCAATGCTTTTTTTAAAGCTCTTTTACTAATCAAATCCCCACTGACAATACAATAAGATAAATGGTGACAAAAGACTGTATATACTTGTCAGTGTGTGGGTGTGGTCTGTGTGCATCGGTTGCCTAGTAGCAGAAGGACTTTTTGTTCTGTAGTGGATATCCTCGTTTGCTAATAGAACTGTTGAGTACTGGTGTTAGCCTGCATGTGTATGTACAGGTATACGTGTGTGAGAGAGTGTCTGTCTCGCATGTGTTTTTATCTGTGTGTGTGTGTGAGAGTGTATTCTACTTCATTGTGTTTCTATGAACTTGCATTATGACTTTTAAGAAACAGAAATGCTGCATTTTCCAGAGATGTCCTTAGTGTACCTTGTGTTTTTATTACCAATGTAAATACTAATATTATATTACTGTCCTTTTTCATGGGCTGCTGTTTTTTTTACTTGTGTTTCCAGGTAATGGGTATAAACTCTTTGACTAAGGAAACATCGATTTGTAAATTCATTGAAGTTTGTGTGACTGACCAGCGTTGGTGGTTTACAGTTTGTGTCTCAAGACCGTGTTAGCCCACAGAGCTGAAGCATCGACATTAGGTTAGAGGGGTCTTTAGTTGTCAAGAATACAGCTGTTATCCCTGGAGTAGTGAAAAAGATCCTTTATTGATTCACACACATACACACACACACACACACACACACACACACAGAGAAGGATGTGGGTTGTTATCAGATATCTTTAATGAATTCTAGTATTGTTTAGTCCCTGATAACCCCTTGTAAAATCTATACTCCTAATACAGAGAGAGAAAGAGAGGGAGAAGGGAGGGGTAAAGAGAGAGAGAGGGAGAGAAAGAAAGTGTAGAGGGAGAGGAGATAGAAGGAGCAGAGAGAGTTAGCCCCCCCCCACCCGACTGAAGGCTGAGTCAGGTCCTGGCTGACTATCCTAAGGGCCCTCACCATCTGGCCTCTACACACACACACACACTCCATCACAGACATCTCGACGCTCTGCAGCAGTGTGTGTGTAGGTCTGTCCAGAGGACTGAGGTGGCCTTCATATGAGGAGTGATTCAACAGAACAACACAAAGGTCTTCATGTTTAGTTTTTTTCCTTCCTCCGCTCTGTCTGTCTCAATCCCTTTTCTCTGTCTGTCTCAATCCCTTCTCTCTGTCTGTCTCAATCCCTTCTCCCTGTCTGTCTTAATCCCTTCTCTCTGTTTGTCTCAATCCCTTCTCTCTGTCTCAATCTCTTCTCTCTGTCTTAATCCCTTCTCTCTGTCTCAATCCCTTCTCTCTGTCTTAATCCCTTCTCTCTGTTTGTCTCAATCCCTTCTCTCTGTCTTAATCCCTTCTCTCTGTCTTAATCCCTTCTCTCTGTCTCAATCCCTTCTCTCTGTCTGCCTCAATCCATTCTCTCTGAATCAAACCCTTCTTTCTGTCGCAATCCCTTCTTTCTGTCTGTCTCAATCCCTTCTCTCTGTCTGTCTGTCTCAATCCTTTCTCTCTCTCTCTGTCTCAATTCCTTCTCTGTCTCAATCCCTTCTCTCTGTCTGTCTCAATCCCTTCTCTGTCTCTCCATATCTCTTTCTCTCTACTGTCTGTCCATATCTCTTACTTTCTCACTTCTCACAGAGAGATGACGAGACAGAGGAGAGATAGAGAGAACAACAGACAGTGATGCAGAAAGATATATTTGAGGACGCTTGGGTTAATGTGTGTGTGTGTTCTAACATGCGTGACTAAGACTAAAATACCCTGCAGGCTTCACCACACATACCAGGGTCACTGGGAATGGGGAGCGTGTGTGTGTACACATTCCCTACCTCTGCTCCGTATGCCTGAGTAAATATGTAAATATGTCAGACGTATAACATCCATACATTTAGATACAACTGTCGTCTGACCTAATTTTTGTTCATTGTGACACACATACACACACACACTTGTACAGATGAGATGAATCTGAGCTTCGATTCATATGAGTGTTCTAACTGCTCGTTAGGATGATGTCATCAGAGCGTGTGCTTTTGGGTGGATTAATGATGAGAGGGTTCTCTTTTAATTTCACGGCAGATTACTATAACTGGGTGATTGTGTCTGTGTGTGTCTGTTCGTGTGCACGCCTTTATGTGTGAGTATGTGTTGGGGGGGGGGGGTGGGTCTCTGTGTCGTTAAATATCACAGATTTGAGGGAAAGACATGGAATGAGAATTGTTACTACTATGATAATGAAATAATATAATCTATTCCTTCGTTACAGTTGCTTAGTTGAATGGGTTGTGTGTGTGTGTTTGTGTGTGCGTGCGCCACCTTGTGGTATAGACTGTCATTACAGTCTGTGGTAATTCCCTTAAAACCAGTATATAAATGTTTTATTTCAAAATATGGAAATGATATACAACAACATGATACAAGTACCAATAATATGCTGATACAATTCTGTTGTGGTTGAGAATGAGACGGACAGCTGTTGTTATAGGCAGCATCATGGCACACGGAACAGAACCCATCAACACCAGAACAACATATCTGCAACACTTCAACAAACATCACCTCAGTTCTCTACGTTCAGGTAACCTAGCAACCTGCATCTCTTCTAGAATACCTGCTATGGGCTCGAATACAACCTCCCTTTTCTCTATCCACATCCACTTTCTTCATTCACTTCAAGCACTGATTATAGTTACTGTATAGTTACATTTGATAACACCATGACATCCAACATACAAATTCCATTAAAGTAAATTCAATTAAACTGCATAGTATCAGACCAACTCAAGGTCCTTATAAAGGATAAGTCAGGACAATGATAGTGGACACGTGTGGTTTGCACCCTGGGATAGCCGATTCTTACCTGGTTGGGCGGAGATAGCGCTTGATTGAACATTTAGGAGCCCCATGTGTACCTTGAACGACCCACTCAGAACTGACTACAGACCTGGGTTGTATACATTATTCATAAACCATTGCAACAGAAACAGTTTACTCCAAACCCCCCAAAAATCTGCAACGAAAACAAGATATTCTATTGGACAAATTCAGGTAGGTCCCTCCCCGTTTTGTTCTGTTTGCTTCTGTTTGGTTCCTAATGAATACACCCCAGGGAAAACCAAACAAAAAGGATTAACACCTAGCGGAGACAAACAGTAGATGGTTAAAGTTCTGATCATAATTTTTTTAACAGACAGCAGTTGTTGACATCAGAGGCAAATGGACCAGGGCTACATCTCTGTCTGTCATTGTTAGAGAAACGATCATTGCTTTTTAAAAATGTCTGATATTTTTTACTTCATCTGCTGCCTTGTAAATCATTTGGACTGGTTTGATTCTTTTACAGCCCTCTGGTTATTTATTAGAACACAACTGACCAATCAATCAACTAACACAAACTCTTCTGCGTGTCCTTGGGGGCGGGACGTTCTCTAACCAGATTCCCAGTGCCGGCACTGGATTGGCTAGGTCTCGGTCTGTCGAGACTAGCCCCTGTCCGTGCAGTTCTCCCCCTCTCCTGGTCTTTCACTGCACCTGATTGCCTGACACTTCCTCTCTCCAGGCTGGTGGAGTTACGTGATTGGACAGTTCTTTCTCCCTGCTGTGTATTGACAGCACCTGATTGGTTGGTTGTCCCTCTGTCCAGGCTGGCAGAGGTTTTTGATTGGATCGCTCTCCTCCTCTGTAGGGTGTTCAGAGCTTCTGATTGGCTGTTCCTCCCTGTCTGCAGAATGTTGGAGGCATGTGATTGGCTACTCCCATTTTTGTTGTTTCTTTCTCTCTCCGTTTGTGATTGGTGTAACAGTCTGTCCCTGTCTGTGTCCTGTCTGGCTGTTTGTCTCACAGTGGAACTGTCCCTGCTTGTCCTGTCCCTGTTTCTGTCCAGGCTGCTACAGAGGTTTGATCTGCCACTCCTCTCTTTCTCCTGGTTGTTCCCCTCTCTCTCCTCCTTGGTTCTATCTTTCTCTGCGTTGGTTCTCACTCTATCCAGGCTTTGTGACTGGCCTACCTTCTCTTTCTCCAGTTTGACAGCAGTAGCTGTGCTCTGGTTCATTCTCTGGTTCTCCAGGCAGGTCTGTATTTCAGCCCTCCTGGCCATGGCGTCTCTCAGCTGGGCTGTGAACGTCTCGATCCTCCCCTGGACCTCCTGGAGCTCTCCCTCCCACAGGAAGGCCTGGCTGCCTGGGTTCCCCAGGGGAGGGAGGGCCAGACCGGAGGAGGCCAGGGCCGATGCTGGGCCACCGTTAGCATGCAGGCTAACCTGAGGAGGAGCTAAACCCCCCAGACACCCTGGAACAGAGGGGAAGATAGAAACGTTTGTCCTTTTGTCTGAATCTCATTGAAGGGAATGTGATTTGTGGATTCAAATAAAGCATTTAAAGTGTGTGTGTGTGGTTTGGTTTTACTATCCTTGTGGGTACCAGAAGTTCTCACAAGGATAGTAAAACAAGGAAAATTCTGGGGACATTTCACCGATCCCCACAAGGAAAACGTCTATTTTAGGCTTAGGGGTTAGGGTTAGAATTAGGAGTTAGGTTTAGGTGTTTGGAGTTAAGGTTAGGTTAAGGGTTAGGAGTTAGGGAAATTAGGATTTTGAATGGGAATAAATGTTTTTATTTGTATTTATCCTTTCCTATGGGACTCCCAATCACGCCCGGATTGTGATACAGCCTGGACACAAACCAGGGTCTGTAGTGATGCCTCTAGCACTGAGATGCAGTGCCTTAGACCGCTGCGCCACTCGGAAGCCCCACAAGGATAGTAAAACAAATGTGTGTGTGTGAGTGAGAGTGTACCTCCCAGGCCGTGTCGCCCCACCATGCCAGGCCGTCCCCGGAACGAGGCGGTGTGAGTCTGTAGACGGTAGCTGTGTAGGCTCTCCAGATCAAAGTGGACCCGCTTGTTCTCCTTGATGTCCCGGGCAGGGGAGGAGGGCTGAGGAGGAGGGGTGGCAGACAGGGGGGAAGAGAGGGGAGGTGGTGGGCGAGGCTGCTGGTGTCTGTGGAGGCTGCAGCTGTCAGAGAGACAAGGGAAGGGACTAGGGGAGAGATAGAGATAGAGAAAGAAAGAACACGAGAGGTCAGTTTACTGAGTTGAACAACAAAAGTCTGTCAGCTGCAATTGAAAGGAACTCACACTGTAATATACAGTGCATTCGGAAAGTATTCAGACCTTAACTTTTTCCACATTTTGTTACGTTACACCCTTATTCTAAAATGTATTAAATATTTGTTTTCATCATCAATCTACACAATACCCCATAATCACAAAGCAAAAACAGTTTTTGGGACATTTTTGCAAATGTTTTTGCAAACTTAAATATTTTTACATAAGTATTCAGAACCTTCGCAATGAGGTTCAAAATTAAACTCAGGTGCATCCTCGTTCCATTGATCATCCTTGAGATGTCACTCCTCAGCCACTCCTCAGTAAAAAGCACACGACAGCCCGCTTAGAGTTTGCCAAAAGGCACCTAAAGGATTATCAGACCATGAGAAAAAAGATTGTCTAGTCTGATAAAACCAAGATTGAACTCTTTGACCTGCATGCCAAGCATCATGTCTGGAGGAAATCTGGCACCATCCCTACGGTGAAGCATGGTGGTGGCAGCATCATTCTGTGGGGATGTTTTTCGGCGGTAGGGACTAGGAGACTAGTTAGGATCGAGGAAAAGATGAGCGGAGCAAAGTACAGAAAGATCCTTGATGAAAACCTGCTCCAGAGCGAAGGTTCACCTTCCAACAGGACAACGACCCTAAGCACACAGCCAAGACAACACAGCAGCAGCTTCGGGACAAGTGTCTGAATGTCCTTGAGTGGCCCAGCCAGAGCCCGGACTTGAACCTGATCGAACATCTCTGGAGAGACCTGAAAATAGCTGTGCAGTGGCGCTCCCCATCCAACCTGACAGAGCTTGTGAGGATCTGCAGAGAAGAATGGGAGAAACTCCCCAAATACAGGTGTGCCAAGCTTGTAGCATAATACCCAAGAAGACTCAAGGCTGTAATCACTGCCAAAGGTGCTTCAACAAAGTACTGAGTAAAACGTCTGATTACTTATGTAATTGTGATATTTCAGTTGTTTATTTGTAATAAATTTGGTTTATGGTTAGGGTTAGGGTTAGCCCTAACCTATACTCTAATATAGATAGTATTGATAACCTACACTCTAATATAGATAGTATTGATAACCTCTACTCTAATATAGATAGTATTGATAACTTCTACTCTAATATAGATAGTATTGATAAGTGTTTCTCTACTTGTGGTCCAGGCCAATCAACTCTTTCCCTACGTCCTCGTAGGGGGTGTTCAGGGCTCGATGGATCTTCTGTCAACAGAGAGATAATACAACACAGATGAGAGAACATTCACTCAATAAAGATCACCTTGATAAGATCACCTTTGTAACAATTATTTTTGAAGTGTGAAATTCCAATGATCTTAGATACTATCGTTTCTGAGTGTGTGTG
>CM042419.1:21439604-21447743 GCA_023634145.1 Thymallus thymallus
CAACAGACTGTGTGTGGGGCTTACTTTAACATATCCACTCCGTCTGGGGTGGTGGGTTGGTTGTAACGTCTCATGTAGTCATGCATGGCAGAGAAACTCTTCCTCATGTAGTCCTCTGCAGAGCTCTCTCTGACTGTCCCAAACCTGAACCCACGGGACGGGTGGTGGAGCTGGGGGGAGAGAGGGAGCAGGGAGAGGGAGAGGGAGAGGGAGAGGGAGAGGGGGAGGGAGGGTGGTGGTGGGGGGGGGGGTTATTTTAAAGTAAAGAGAATACATTAAGAAAAGGGTGAGGGTGATATGACATGCTCCCCACTGGTGTTTCTAATCCCCAAAATACAACGTTTCAACTTCAACAGTCTTCGTCAGGTCTGACAGGTCTAAAAGTTGAAACATTGTATTTTTGGGTTGAGGAATAAACCACTGTGGGGGAGCAGCAATATTCTGTGTGATGGCCTCTCTCTTTTTCATTTACAAGGAGAATAAATTCAACTCATTCTCTGAATCATATCAGCTACTGTAACTATCCCTGATTCAGTCTGTTATGTTAGATTCAATCATGTTCATTTCCACATTGTAACTTGTGTGTGTGTGTTTGCATATAAGTGCAAGTGTGTGTGTGTGCGTACCTTCTCGTCATGAATCCCAGACACCTGTTGAAAGGTTTTCTCCCCCACCATGACAGCAGCCAGGTTAGCTGTATAACTGGACAACACCAGCAGACAGAAGATAGCCCACAGGTTCATCAGGAACCTACTGGTCCAACACTTAGGAGTCTGGAGAGGAGGGAGAGAGAGAAAGAGAGGGAGGGAGGGGGAGAGAGAGAAAGAGAGAGAGAGAGAGAGAACATATTTGGTTATTATGATTAGTCAATCCTTCCATTCCTCCCCCTCCTCCCATCTTCTATTCCTCCCTCCATCCCTCCCCCTCCTTCCATCCTCTATTCCTCCCTCCATCCCTCCCCCTCCTTCCATCCTCTATTCCTCCCTCCATCCCTCCCCCTCCTCCCATCCTCTATTCCTCCCTCCATCCCTCCCCCTCCTTCCATCCTCTATTCCTCCCTCCATCCCTCCCCCTCCTTCCATCTTCTATTCCTCCCTCCATCCCTCCCCCTCCTCCCATCTTCTATTCCTCCCTCCATCCCTCCCCCTCCTTCCATCTTCTATTCCTCCCTCCATCCCTCCCCCTCCTTCCATCCTCTATTCCTCCCTCCATCCCTCCCCCTCCTTCCATCCTCTATTCCTCCCTCCATCCCTCCCACAGTACCTTAGTAGCGACAGTGCGTCCAAACAGGATGGCGTAACAGAGGCTGAGGGCTGAGGAGTAGGAGAACACTCTGAGTCTGTTCCTGCCATGAGGAGTCATACCTGGATCAACACAACACAGGAGTCAGGTGTGTGTGTGTGTGTAGGATGAAAATGACAAAGAGAGTTGTAAAGGTCCTAACCACCCACAGCTGTGTGTGTAGATGGTGACATGGCTGTAAGAGAGTTGTAAAGGTCCCAACCACCCACAGCTGTGTGTGTAGATGGTGACATGGCTGTAAGAGAGTTGTAAAGGTCCCAACCACCCACAGCTGTGTGTGTAGATGGTGACATGGCTGTAAGAGAGTTGTAAAGGTCCCAACCACCCACAGCTGTGTGTGTAGATGGTGCCATGGCTGTAAGAGAGTTGTAAAGGTCCCAACCACCCACAGCTGTGTGTGTAGATGGTGACATGGCTGTAAGAGAGTTGTAAAGGTCCCAACCACCCACAGCTGTGTGTGTAGATGGTGCCATGGCTGTAAGAGAGTTGTAAAGGTCCTAACCACCCACAGCTGTGTGTGTAGATGGTGACATGGCTGTAAGAGAGTTGTAAAGGTCCCAACCACCCACAGCTGTGTGTGTAGATGGTGCCATGGCTGTAAGAGAGTTGTAAAGGTCCCAACCACCCACAGCTGTGTGTGTAGATGGTGACATGGCTGTAAGAGAGTTGTAAAGGTCCCAACCACCCACAGCTGTGTGTGTAGATGGTGCCATGGCTGTAAGAGAGTTGTAAAGGTCCTAACCACCCACAGCTGTGTGTGTAGATGGTGACATGGCTGTAAGTCATTGCCGTATCCACAGATATTTAGGTCACAGACAAATAACATGACAGGCCATGAATGATATTTTAGTTTTCTCACCAAAGGGACTGTTCCACTCATAGACGGTGAGGAAGAGTGCGGTAAGATGGAGAGTGACGAAGATGCCCACCCACATGGACCAATGGAGAGGCCACATGAAGGCCCCAATAGGGGCAGCTGTGTCCTGGCTACGCACCTGGTAGTCAACACACACACATTATGAACTGTATGTCCACACACACGCACACAGGCATATATACAGGCAGGCAGGCAGGCAGGCAGGCAGGCAGGCAGGCAGGCAGGCAGGCAGGCAGGCAGGCAGGCAGGCAGGCACGAACACACACACACACACACACACACACACACACACACACACACACACACACACACACACACACACACACACACACACACACGCACACACACACACTCACACACACACACACCAGTATCCCCAGAGAAGTAGAGTAGAAAGGAGAGGTGAAGTCTATAACTCTGCTCCTGGCTGAGTTGATGGAGAACGATGTCACAGCCATGTCTGCTGTTCCACTCAGCAGGTCTCCCACCTAATATGGAGACAGGAATATATACACAGCATTCAGAAGGAAGACATCCTATTATGAATGCATTTCACAATCCTTCTGCAAACAGTGTTCTTGGCAAAGATGTTCACAAGTCTTTGAGGTCGAGTCCAAGTCGAGTCTCAAGTACCTTTAGGCAAAGGCTTCCTGCCTGCTGTGGGTTCGGTCTATAAATTATGTAAATTATTTCCTACATTCCTTTTTGGACAATTTAAAAAATGTAAAGTTAGTTGCCAAACACTGTCATAATTATATAATTTACAGCATATTATTTAAATATGACATATTTAAATAAATATGACATCGCATACTATGATGAATGATTTCTAACTTTTGCTTGTCTTGACAAGCTTAACTTAAGATAAACGATAGCTTAACGTTTGCTTGCGTTTTGATGTTCCGATCTATATAGCAATAGCATACACAATGTTCGCTCAATCAAATAAGGACAAAGTGCAAATATGAGTAACCACTATCCTCCCATTGAAATAGACTCGTCCTTGTCTGCATATTCTTTGCGGAACGCAGACGTTCTAGAACGCTTTTGAGCCCTCTGTATTAAACTACTTTCTTATCCCAGTACTGACTTGCATTGTTCACAAGTCTCTCATCTAGAGTCCAAGTCAAGTCGCAAGTAATTTTCTTTGAGATTTAAGTGTGAGTCTCAGATTCGAGTTTCCATATCTGGTTCTTAGTTAGGTAAACTATCATGTAAAATATGCATACAATCATATATATTATTGTAAAAAATATGTATATATTGAAAACAAACAGACAGACAGATAGCAGACAGATATATACAGTATATATATATATAGACAGACATCCAGACAGATAGATAGATAGATACAACACAGAGTATTGTTGCTTTACGTCTTTCAGAGTATGGTTGCTTTACGTCTACCAGAGTGTTGTTGCTTTACTGATAGATATAGGGTAGATGACGTACCAGACCAGTCCACCTCCCAGTGCTGCTCATCGCTCCGTACTTCCCGTCTCCCACAATGTAAAGGTCAAAGGTGAACTTCATGTCCTCCGCCAGCTTCTCCAACAGGTCAATAACGTAACCATAGCAACACTTCCGCAGGTCCTCTGTTGGGTCTGGGGTTGTGGTCAGGACAGAACAGGGACAGGAAGGGTTAGTCCTGGTCTACTAGTCTACAGTGATGTACTGTAGGTACAGTGTACTATGTGGAGAAATACTCACTGTGGTCAGTAGTCATATTGGTCTGGTGTAGCTGACTGAACAGTGAGTCCAATAGATCTGAGTGGTTAGTCCTAGGGTCCAGACACAGCTGACCAGCGGGACACAACCCATCCTCATCCACCTCTCTAGTGAACACGAAGGGATGCTCCACCAGGGTCACAACCCTTAACCTCCGGCCCGCCATCTGTAGCCCCGGCCTCCATCTCCCTCCAGGACTGTTGTCTCTCTCCCCATCGCCTCTCTGGACCCCTAACCCAGACCCGGATCCTGTTCTCCCCCCTGGGCTTAGCCCCAGGCCAGCCCCGACCCCCAGCCCCAACACCCCCTCATCCAGCTGTAGGAGCCCGGTGGTCCAGTGGGCCACGGTGACCCAGGACGGCTGGCCAAGAGGACCTCTCTTCAGGCTCCACACGTGGTACAGCTGGGAGGAGAGGACCTGGGAGAGAGCAGGTGCCACACGGACCGTGCCCGTAGCACCCTGGAACGAGGTGTTGGAGAGGAACCTATAGAGAAGAGAGAGAGACAGAGAGAGAGAGAGAGAGAGAGAGAGAGAGAGAGAGAGAGAGAGAGAGAGAGAGAGAGAGAGACAGAGAGAGAGAGAGACAGAGAGAGAGAGAGACAGAGAGAGAGAGACAGAGAGAGAGAGAGCGAGAGAGAGAGAGAGAGAGAGAGAGAGAGAGAGAGAGAGAGAGAGAGAGAGAGAGAGAGAGAGAGAGAGAGGGAGAGAGGAAGTTATAGTTTGAAGTTGTAGACAGATATTGATACCCAATCTGTTCTTTCAGATTGGCTGGGAGTAATAATTGGTTGGCTGTTCCAGTCAGTCTCATTATTTTAAGTTAATGCGGTATATACAGTACAGAGAGAGAGAAGTTCTGTCTATCTGCACACACACACACACACACACACACACACACACACACACACACACACACACACACACACACACAGACACACAGACACACACACACACACACACACACACACACACACACACACCACACACACACAGACATAAACACACACACACACCCAAAACAGAGAGTGTTCTTATTACTATGAGTTAATGCAGTTCATTGGGGTTGTTTCTATCTAACTGGCCACACCATCATTACTATTCCTCTCTCCCTCCACCCAGTCCTAACGATGCTTTACCATGGAACACATTGGTACGCACAATTAACTCTCCCACTTAAATCTGCTCTCGGTATTCAACCGTACGGGGATTGTTGGGTGATGTTGGAATATTAACCATGCATGGATTGTTGGGTGATGTCGGAATATTAACCATGCATGGATTGTTGGGTGATGTCGGAATATTAACCATGCATGGATTGTTGGGTGATGTCGGAATATTAACCATGCATGGATTGTTGGGGTGATGTCTGAATATTAACCATGCATGGATTGTTGGGTGATGTCTGAATATTAACCATGCATGGATTGTTGGGTGATGTCTGGGCCATTGGTTAGTCATTGGCCCATGTTTAGGTTATCGGTTAATCGTTGGCTGATGCCAGGCTGTAGAACCTTCTGAATATCAACAATGCAGGGATCAAGTCTGAAAGTTAAAACAGTTCATTAAAACTCCTAAAACGGTTTAACATTTCAAAAAGCATGCTGTATGTATGTGTGTGTGTGTTTGTGTGTGTATGTGTGTGTGTTTGTGTATAACTGCAGAGCGTGTGTGACTGATGGTGACTTCTTTCCATTAACTCTGACAGCAGAGGAGGAAACATTAAAACTATGAATTAATACTGAGGTCGTTAACCCACCTCAACCCTCCACTCTGCACTGAATATCAATGTGTCCTGTTTACAGCCAACTGACTCATCAGATGTCAGACTGGTTACAGACCTCTCTCTCCCCTTCCTATCTCTCTATCTCTCCCTCTATCTCTATCTCTCTATCTCTCTCTCTCTCTCTCTCTCTCTCTATCTCTCTATCTCTCTCTCTGTCCTCCCCCCTCTCTCGCTCTCTGTCCTTGCCCCCCCCCCTCTCTCTGTCCTTCTTGCCTTCTTGCTCCCTCTCTCTTAAGTTGATTTGGCAGCTGTGTCTATTGAAGGGCTGCATGGTCGATCTCACTAAGATAGCAACACACAGTTTTATCTCCTCCTCTCTCCTTTCCTCTCCTCTTCTCGCCTCCTTCTCTCCTCCTCCTCTTTCAGCCCGCTCCATGTTGTGGGTAGAAGTGTTGTAGTGGAATTTGCTGTTCCAGACAGAAAGAAGGCAGAGTGACAGAGTCTAGCTTCACACACTCAGTCACAGGTACTATCACTTATACAGAGCCACCAACTTGTTCATACAACCCCCACACCCCCGCTGAGTTCAAACACTATAGTATTTCACACACACGCACACACACACACACACGCACACACACGCACGCGCACACACACACGCACACATACGCACACACACGCACACACACACACACACACACACACACACACACACACACACACACACACACGCACACATACGCACACACACGCACACACACACACACACACACACACACGCGCACACACACACGCACACATACGCACACACACGCACACACACACACACACACACACACACACACACACACACACACACACACACACACACACACACACACACACACACACACACACACACACACACACACACACACACACACACACACACACAGAGACAGACAGACAGACAGACAGACAGACAGACAGACAGACAGACAGACAGACAGACAGACAGACAGACAGACAGACAGACAGACAGACACACAGACACACAGACACGCACTCACACACAGTATCTGTAATCTGCTTTGTTTCCGACAAACTCCCCAAGTGTTTGTAGGTTTAAAATCCCTGCTTCCTTTCCTCATTTCCTTCATCACTCCTTCCCTCTATCTATCCCTCTCTCCCTCAGGCATTGGGCGGTTAATTGCTTTTCCTTCCGGAAGTATAACTTCCAGTACTTTGTAATATACACTAATATGCCCTGTCAGACACAACACTTTGTGATGGTGTCAATAAAGCTTTGTATAGCTGTCTAAAGCTAATCTAGCCACAGTCCCAGGGCTTCAGTCTATCTACAGTCTGTCCAGGTCTGTCTGTGTATTCTCAGGTTTGGCATGGTTTAGAAATGGGACAGGTCCTCTCAGACTCCACTCTATCATCTGCTGTCAATGGCTGGAAGAGGGGAGAGAGATGTGTGTGTGTGCAGTATATCTACCTGGCCAGGTACTGTCCAGACGAGGGCACTTCCTCTTTGTTAGGTTTGTCGTAACAGTTGACCAGGTTCTGGATCAGAGCCAGGTCTGGCCTCACCTCACTGGCCGACGTCACCGCCTGGCCAATCAACCGCAGCGCGTCTCGGATGTAGAAGGTGATTGGCTTACGACCCACCTAGACACATACACACAGACTTTAAAATGTGTTTTCAAAGGTCAAATAAAATCAATCGATCAACCAATCAATGAATCACCCTATCACCAAATCAACCAACGAACCAAATCAATTAACTAATAAATCAACCAGTTAATAATCACCTCTCCATAAGCCAATAGGCCGAGGGGCCCGCCCAGCGAGAGGAGAGAGTCAGGTGACAGAGGGTTACCCATAATCCACTGCAGCACGGGGAGCGAGGGAGCGAGACGCTGGGCGCAGCGGAGGACAGAAGAGAGACATTCTGGGTCGGAACCAAGGATGACCACGGAGGAGAGAGGAGAGGTGGAGCGAAGAAGACGACGGGAGAGGAGAGACAAGACCTCAGCTTCCCTCTTGTCTTCTGTGGTCTCATCACTTGTTTCTTTACTTCTCTCAGCCCCTCTTTCCTCCTTCCCTCTCTCCTCCCTCCTCTCCTCCTTCCCTCTCTCCTCCCTCCTCTCCTCCTTCCCTCTCTCCTCCCTCTTCTCCTCCCCTCCTATATGTGTAAGGTTGATGATATCCAGTAGATTCCAGCTTGTTCCTCTCTGTGTCTCTAGATGTTTCAGTAGTCCCTCCCCCCTCTCCTCCCATCCCGGACACACCACAGCGACTCCCCCGCTCCCCCCTTCTTGACCCCTGCCCCCCCCCTCACTTCTCTCTTCACCCTCTGTCTCCCCCTCTACCCCCTGGAGAACAGAGAGCAGTAGGTTGGCTAGGCGAGACGGTGGAACACGAACTGACATCTGGAGATGGAACCGGTTCTAGGGGGAGAGAGAGAAAGAGTAAGAGAGAACAGAATGTTACTAGAACCAAACTTTCATAGAGTGATGTTCATAA
>CM042419.1:21447943-21485443 GCA_023634145.1 Thymallus thymallus
GATTTCTTTTGATTTTCCCATGATGTCGAGCAAAGAGGTACTGCGTTTGAAGGTAGGCATTGAAATACATCCACAGGTACACCTCCAATTGACTCAAATGATGTCAGTTAGCCTATCAGAAGCTTCTAAAGCCATGACATCTTTTTCTGGAATCCAAGCTGTTTAAAGGCACAGTCAACTTAGTGTATGTAAACTTCTGACCCATTGGAATTGTGATATAGTGAATTATAAATGAAATAATCTGTCTGTAAACAATTGTTGGAAGAATGACTTGTGTCATGCACAAAGTAGATGTCCTAACCGACTTGCCATAACTATAGTTTGTTGACATGAAATCTGTGGAGTGGTTGAAAAATGAGTTTTAATGACTTCAACCTAAGTGTATGTAGACTTCTGACTTCAACTGTAGTTTATGGAGGATACACACTGATGACTCACACTGGCAATGACATTACACTGGCAATCAGTATATTATTGCACATGGTGGGTGTGTGTGTGTTTGTCTCTGTATGTGTGTTTGTGTGTGTGTGTATTGCTTGCATGCATTTTTATATGTTTTCTCTGCTGATTGATCATAAATCCATCATGGCTAGACTGACTGCTGTTTGATCATAAATCCATCATGGCTAGACTGACTGCTGTTTGATCATAAATCCATCATGGCTAGACTGACTGGTCTTTGTTTGGGAACACACACACCAAAGCACGCAACAGGCTGACCAATACAAGGGTTGAAAAATTGGTGGCCATCCGGGCAAATTTGCGGATTTTGGACCTGACAACGAGCCCTCCTCAACAAGGTTGGAAAGTGAGAGTGAAGATGAGGCCTCAGAGTCTGATGTTCAAGAGGTGGACTTTGAGGATGTCCAGGGAGAAGACATGGAAGCCTGAGAGGAAGACAACCAAAGCTTTAGTTTCTAGACTATCATTTTACAGATGTATGTTGAAAACGTTTTTGGGGAGATGCGATGGATCATTGGGGATCATTCAATATTCCCTTTCTTTTGTTGTTCAGTGAAATCATCCCATGTGAAGAGTCACCTCATTTAATTAAAGTTAAATTCGTAACTAAATAGTTTTTTTTATTTCTATTGGAAGGATTTAATCATTTGCAATTATGTCTACTTATGATAAGGTAAAAGGTTTCTGTTTCTGTCTCCATTTGATATGGTAAATATATCCAATGCAATATTCCCCAAAATGTGCAAGCCTAATACACACACACACCATACATACACCATACATACACACACACCATACACACACGCCATACACACACAAACACACACCATCCACACCACAGGGAACATATCTGGTATTTTTCTGATGAAAGCTTCTCTAGTGTCACTCTCTAACCCATTTCCCACAGTTAAACTGTGAAAGCCGGGGGGGAACTAATAGCTAATATTCTCCGCTTTTTCATCATTCAAATTATAGTCCAGCTGTGCTGAGAACAATATCTTATGAAATGGTTTGGAACACACACACACACACACATACACAAACACACGCACACACACGCACACAACACAGGGATAGAAAGAGAAGGTAATAGAGAACGACAGTGGCAGTCTGTGATTTTAGAGGGTCAGTCTGCTGTTCTGTCAGACAACAGTGGTGTATTTATGAGGCTATAATGTGCTACTGTAGAAAATAACTGTTTATGGTTAATTGACTTAACTCACTGTTAGCAGGCGTGGATCTCCCGTCTAACTACCCTAGCTGTGTGTGTGTGTTCGTGTGTGTTCGTGTGTATGTGTGTGTGTATGTCATTTTCCTGTATTTAAATGTCTTTTTTTTTACTGGTAAAAATCTAATAAACACAACATCACCCGTCAGTATAAACTGTGAAATTAGATTTGGACATTTTCATTGCGAGTCTGTGAGATAATGTGAAATAATATTTGGACATTTTAAGTGTGTGTGTACGTGTGAAATAAGATTGAGTCATTTTAAAAGTGTGTGTGGTTGGCTATAAGCCCAGTAGTGTGTATCTCTGTTCTCATCAGCAGGTCTGTGTAAGCTGGCAGGGTGTTATACTGAGATAAACACCATTTACCACATAGGCTGCAGCCTTGAGTGTGTGTTTGTGTGTACAGTATGTCTGTTTGTGTACACGTGTGTGTGTGTGTGTGTGTGTGTGTGTGTGTGTGTGTGTGTGTGTGTGTGTGTGTGTGTGTGTGTGTGTGTGTGTGTGTGTGTGTGTGTGTGTGTGTGTGTGTGTGTGGTTAAATGTAATTAATCTTAAATCCAGCATATTGTATTAAACACCTAGAGACGTGAGGATATGAAGAGTAAATAAATAGCTGTTTATCATAATTACACAACAACACTGGTTGGTTAGCCATTTCACACTGTGTTAAACTATACTGGATTATTTATTTTATTCAATCTAAAAGCAAGCTAGCGGCGGTGTTCCCTTCCCAAAGGAGCTAAAAGCTGTCACATGTACTGTACCTTACAGAATGGACGCCCCTCCATCTCTCCATCCTCCCATCCCATCATCCCTCCACCCTCCATCTCTCCATCCCTCCATCTCTCCATCCCTCCACAATCCCATCCCTCTATCCCTCCACCTTCCCATACCTCCACCCTCCATCACTCCATCCCTCTATCCCTCCACCTTCCCATACCTCCACCCTCCATTACTCCATCCCTCTATCCCTCCACCTTCCCATACCTCCACCCTCCATCACTTATCCCTCTATCCCTCCACCTTCCCATCACTCCATCCCTCCACCCTCCTAGCCCTCCATCCCTCAACCCTCCCATCGATCCATCCCTCCACCATCCCTCCACCATCCCATCCCTCCATCCTCCCATACCTCCATCCCTCCACCCTCCAATCCCTCCATCCCTCCACCCTCCCATCCTTCCACCGTCCTGTCCCTCCATCCCTCCACCCTCCATCACTACACCCTCCATCCATCCACCCTCCCATCCCTTCATCTGTCTTTCTATTTTTCATACACTGTTCCACCCCACACCGAGCCAACAATTTTTTCCGTACAACCCCCACACCCCGCTGAGTTCAAACACTATGGTATCTCACATACAAACACACCTGTACACCCCCCATGAGGATATGTATATATACTGTATTAATGCAGTTGTGTCTGAAGACTTTTTCCTCGCTCCGTAAGACACTCAAGGACTCTACATTTTGTAGAAATCTACATTTTTAAGGTGTGTGTGTTCCATATTGAACCATAGATACTATATACATATGCAATATCCCCTTGACTTTGCCTCTAGGCGTAAAGCAACAAGACATGGTTGGAAAGTAGAGGAGCACAGCTAGCTCAGTCAAGAGCCTTTCACTCCATTGAACAACATTCAATATTTATGAACATCACTCTATGAAAGTTTGGTTCTAGTAACATTCTGTTCTCTCTTACTCTTTCTCTCTCTCCCCCTAGAACCGGTTCCATCTCCAGATGTCAGTTCGTGTTCCACCGTCTCGCCTAGCCAACCTACTGCTCTCTGTTCTCCAGGGGGTAGAGGGGGAGACAGAGGGTGAAGAGAGAAGTGAGGGGGGAGGCAGGGGTCAAGAAGGGGGGAGCGGGGGAGTCGCTGTGGTGTGTCCGGGATGGGAGGAGAGGGGGGAGGGACTACTGAAACATCTAGAGACACAGAGAGGAACAAGCTGGAATCTACTGGATATCATCAACCTTACACATATAGGAGGGGAGGAGAAGAGGGAGGAGAGAGGGAAGGAGGAGAGGAGGGAGGAGAGAGGGAAGGAGGAGAGGAGGGAGGAGAGAGGGAAGGAGGAAAGAGGGGCTGAGAGAAGTAAAGAAACAAGTGATGAGACCACAGAAGACAAGAGGGAAGCTGAGGTCTTGTCTCTCCTCTCCCGTCGTCTTCTTCGCTCCACCTCTCCTCTCTCCTCCGTGGTCATCCTTGGTTCCGACCCAGAATGTCTCTCTTCTGTCCTCCGCTGCGCCCAGCGTCTCGCTCCCTCGCTCCCCGTGCTGCAGTGGATTATGGGTAACCCTCTGTCACCTGACTCTCTCCTCTCGCTGGGCGGGCCCCTCGGCCTATTGGCTTATGGAGAGGTGATTATTAACTGGTTGATTTATTAGTTAATTGATTTGGTTCGTTGGTTGATTTGGTGATAGGGTGATTCATTGATTGGTTGATCGATTGATTTTATTTGACCTTTGAAAACACATTTTAAAGTCTGTGTGTATGTGTCTAGGTGGGTCGTAAGCCAATCACCTTCTACATCCGAGACGCGCTGCGGTTGATTGGCCAGGCGGTGACGTCGGCCAGTGAGGTGAGGCCAGACCTGGCTCTGATCCAGAACCTGGTCAACTGTTACGACAAACCTAACAAAGAGGAAGTGCCCTCGTCTGGACAGTACCTGGCCAGGTAGATATACTGCACACACACACATCTCTCTCCCCTCTTCCAGCCATTGACAGCAGATGATAGAGTGGAGTCTGAGAGGACCTGTCCCATTTCTAAACCATGCCAAGCCTGAGAATACACAGACAGACCTGGACAGACTGTAGATAGACTGAAGCCCTGGGACTGTGGCTAGATTAGCTTTAGACAGCTATACAAAGCTTTATTGACACCATCACAAAGTGTTGTGTCTGACAGGGCATATTAGTGTATATTACAAAGTACTGGAAGTTATACTTCCGGAAGGAAAAGCAATTAACCGCCCAATGCCTGAGGGAGAGAGGGATAGATAGAGGGAAGGAGTGAGGGAGGAAATTAGGAAAGGAAGCAGGGATTTTAAACCTACAAACACTTGGGGAGTTTGTCGGAAACAAAGCCAGATTACAGATACTGTGTGTGAGTGCGTGTCTGTCTGTCTGTCTGTCTGTCTGTCTGTCTGTCTGTCTGTCTGTCTGTCTGTCTGTCTGTCTGTCTGTCTGTCTGTCTGTCTGTCTGTCTGTCTGTCTGTCTGTCTGTCTGTCTGTCTGTCTGTCTGTCTGTCTGTCTGTCTGTCTGTCTGTCTGTCTGTCTGTCTGTGTGTGTGTGTGTGTGTGTGTGTGTGTGTGTGTGTGTGCGTGTGTGTGTGTGAAATACTATAGTGTTTGAACTCAGCGGGGGTGTGGGGGTTGTATGAACAAGTTGGTGGCTCTGTATAAGTGATAGTACCTGTGACTGAGTGTGTGAAGCTAGACTCTGTCACTCTGCCTTCTTTCTGTCTGGAACAGCAAATTCCACTACAACACTTCTACCCACAACATGGAGCGGGCTGAAAGAGGAGGAGGAGAGAAGGAGGCGAGAAGAGGAGAGGAAAGGAGAGAGGAGGAGATAAAACTGTGTGTTGCTATCTTAGTGAGATCGACCATGCAGCCCTTCAATAGACACAGCTGCCAAATCAACTTAAGAGAGAGGGAGCAAGAAGGCAAGAAGGACAGAGAGGGGGGGGGGGGGGCAAGGACAGAGAGCGAGAGAGGGGGGAGGACAGAGAGAGAGATAGAGAGAGAGAGAGAGAGATAGAGAGAGAGATAGAGGGAGAGATAGAGAGATAGGAAGGGGAGAGAGAGGTCTGTAACCAGTCTGACATCTGATGAGTCAGTTGGCTGTAAACAGGACACATTGATATTCAGTGCAGAGTGGAGGGTTGAGGTGGGTTAACGACCTCAGTATTAATTCATAGTTTTAATGTTTCCTCCTCTGCTGTCAGAGTTAATGGAAAGAAGTCACCATCAGTCACACACGCTCTGCAGTTATACACAAACACACACACATACACACACAAACACACACACACATACATACAGCATGCTTTTTGAAATGTTAAACCGTTTTAGGAGTTTTAATGAACTGTTTTAACTTTCAGACTTGATCCCTGCATTGTTGATATTCAGAAGGTTCTACAGCCTGGCATCAGCCAACGATTAACCGATAACCTAAACATGGGCCAATGACTAACCAATGGCCCAGACATCACCCAACAATCCATGCATGGTTAATATTCAGACATCACCCAACAATCCATGCATGGTTAATATTCAGACATCACCCAACAATCCATGCATGGTTAATATTCCGACATCACCCAACAATCCATGCATGGTTAATATTCCGACATCACCCAACAATCCATGCATGGTTAATATTCCGACATCACCCAACAATCCATGCATGGTTAATATTCCGACATCACCCAACAATCCCCGTACGGTTGAATACCGAGAGCAGATTTAAGTGGGAGAGTTAATTGTGCGTACCAATGTGTTCCATGGTAAAGCATCGTTAGGACTGGGTGGAGGGAGAGAGGAATAGTAATGATGGTGTGGCCAGTTAGATAGAAACAACCCCAATGAACTGCATTAACTCATAGTAATAAGAACACTCTCTGTTTGGGTGTGTGTGTGTGTTTATGTCTGTGTGTGTGTGGTGTGTGTGTGTGTGTGTGTGTGTGTGTGTGTGTGTGTGTGTGTGTGTGTGTGTGTGTGTGTGTGTGTGTGTGTGTGTGTGTGTGTGTGTGTGTGTGTGTGTGTGTGTGTGTGTGTGTGTGTGTGTGTGTGTGTGTGTGTGTGTGTGTGTGTGTGTGTGCAGATAGACAGAACTTCTCTCTCTCTGTACTGTATATACCGCATTAACTTAAAATAATGAGACTGACTGGAACAGCCAACCAATTATTACTCCCAGCCAATCTGAAAGAACAGATTGGGTATCAATATCTGTCTACAACTTCAAACTATAACTTCCTCTCTCTCTCTCTCTCTCTCTCTCTCTCGCTCTCTCTCGCTCTCTCTCGCTCTCTCTCTCTCTGTCTCTCTCTCTTCTCTATAGGTTCCTCTCCAACACCTCGTTCCAGGGTGCTACGGGCACGGTCCGTGTGGCACCTGCTCTCTCCCAGGTCCTCTCCTCCCAGCTGTACCACGTGTGGAGCCTGAAGAGAGGTCCTCTTGGCCAGCCGTCCTGGGTCACCGTGGCCCACTGGACCACCGGGCTCCTACAGCTGGATGAGGGGGTGTTGGGGCTGGGGGTCGGGGCTGGCCTGGGGTTAAGCCCAGGGGGGAGAACAGGATCCGGGTCTGGGTTAGGGGTCCAGAGAGGCGATGGGGAGAGAGACAACAGTCCTGGAGGGAGATGGAGGCCGGGGCTACAGATGGCGGGCCGGAGGTTAAGGGTTGTGACCCTGGTGGAGCATCCCTTCGTGTTCACTAGAGAGGTGGATGAGGATGGGTTGTGTCCCGCTGGTCAGCTGTGTCTGGACCCTAGGACTAACCACTCAGATCTATTGGACTCACTGTTCAGTCAGCTACACCAGACCAATATGACTACTGACCACAGTGAGTATTTCTCCACATAGTACACTGTACCTACAGTACATCACTATAGACTAGTAGACCAGGACTAACCCTTCCTGTCCCTGTTCTGTCCTGACCACAACCCCAGACCCAACAGAGGACCTGCGGAAGTGTTGCTATGGTTACGTTATTGACCTGTTGGAGAAGCTGGCGGAGGACATGAAGTTCACCTTTGACCTTTACATTGTGGGAGACGGGAAGTACGGAGCGATGAGCAGCACTGGGAGGTGGACTGGTCTGGTACGTCATCTACCCTATATCTATCTATCTATCTATCTATCTATCTATCTATCTATCTATCTATCTATCTATCTATCTATCTATCTATCTATCTGTCTGGATGTCTGGATGTCTGTCTATATATATATACTGTATATATCTGTCTGCTATCTGTCTGCCTGTCTGTCTGTCTGTCTGTCTGTTTGTTTTCAATATATACATATTTTTTACAATAATATATATGATTGTATGCATATTTTACATGATAGTTTATCTAACTAAGAACCAGATATGGAAACTCGAATCTGAGACTCACACTTAAATCTCAAAGAAAATTACTTGCGACTTGACTTAGACTTGTGATCAATTGACTTGAGACTTGACTTGGACTCTAGATGAGAGACTTGTGAACAATGCAAGTCAGTACTGGGATAAGAAAGTAGTTTAATACAGAGGGCTCAAAAGCGTTCTAGAACGTCTGCGTTCCGCAAAGAATATGCAGACAAGGACGTGTCTATTTCAATGGGAGGATAGTGGTTACTCATATTTGCACTTTGTCCTTATTTGATTGAGCGAACATTGTGTATGCTATTGCTATATAGATCGGAAAATTTAAACGCAAGCAAACGTTAAGCTATCGTTTATCTTAAGTTAAGCTTGTCAAGACAAGCAAAAGTTAGCAATAATTTATCATAGTATGCGATGTCATATTTATTTAAATGTCATATTTAAATAATATGCTGTAAATTATATAATTATGACAGTGTTTGGCAACTAACTTTACATTTATTAAATTGTCCAAAAAGGAATGTAGGAAATAATTTACATAATTTATAGACCGAACCCACAGCAGGCAGGAAGCCTTTGCCTAAAGGTACTTGAGACTCGACTTGGACTCGACTTTAAAGACTTGTGAACATCTCTGCCAAGAACACTGTTTGCAGAAGGATTGTGAAATGCATTCATAATAGGATGTGTCTTCTGAATGCTGTGTATATATATATCCTGTCTCCATATTAGGTGGGAGACCTGCTGAGTGGAACAGCAGACATGGCTGTGACATCGTTCTCCATCAACTCAGCCAGGAGCAGAGTTATAGACTTCACCTCTCCTTTCTACTCTACTTCTCTGGGGATACTGGTGTGTGTGTGTGTGTGTGTGAGTGTGTGTGTGTGTGTGTGTGTGTGTGTGTGTGTGTGTGTGTGTGTGTGTGTGTGTGTGTGTGTGTGTGTGTGTGTGTGTGTGTGTGTGTGTGTGTGTGTGTGTGTGTGTGTGTGTGTGCGTGCGTGCGTGCGTGCGTGCGTGCGTGCGTGCCTGCCTGCCTGTATATGTGCCTGTGTGCGTGTGTGTGGACATACAGTTCATAATGTGTGTGTGTTGACTACCAGGTGCGTAGCCAGGACACAGCAGCCCCTATTGGGGCCTTCATGTGGCCTCTCCATTGGTCCATGTGGGTGGGCATCTTCGTCACTCTCCATCTTACCGCACTCTTCCTCACCGTCTATGAGTGGAACAGTCCCTTTGGTGAGAAAACTAAAATATCATTCATGGCCTGTCATGTTATTTGTCTGTGACCTAAATATCTGTGGATACGGCAATGACTTACAGCCATGTCACCATCTACACACACAGCTGTGGGTGGTTAGGACCTTTACAACTCTCTTTGTCATTTTCACCCTACACACACAGCTGTCATTTTCATCCTACACACATACACACCTGACTCCTGTGTTGTGTTGATCCAGGTATGACTCCTCATGGCAGGAACAGACTCAGAGTGTTCTCCTACTCCTCAGCCCTCAGCCTCTGTTACGCCATCCTGTTTGGACGCACTGTCGCTACTAAGGTACTGTGGGAGGGATGGAGGGAGGAATAGAGGATGGAAGGAGGGGGAGGGATGGAGGGAGGAATAGAGGATGGAAGGAGGGGGAGGGATGGAGGGAGGAATAGAGGATGGGAGGAGGGGAAGGAGGGGGAGAGATGGAGGGAGGAATAGAAGATGGGAGGAGGGGGAGGAATGGAAGGATTGACTAATCATAATAACCAAATATGTTCTCTCTCTCTCTCTCTCTTTCTCTCTCTCCCCCTCCCTCCCTCTCTTTCTCTCTCTCCCTCCTCTCCAGACTCCTAAGTGTTGGACCAGTAGGTTCCTGATGAACCTGTGGGCTATCTTCTGTCTGCTGGTGTTGTCCAGTTATACAGCTAACCTGGCTGCTGTCATGGTGGGGGAGAAAACCTTTCAACAGGTGTCTGGGATTCATGACGAGAAGGTACGCACACACACACACTTGCACTTATATGCAAACACACACACACAAGTTACAATGTGGAAATGAACATGATTGAATCTAACATAACAGACTGAATCAGGGATAGTTACAGTAGCTGATATGATTCAGAGAATGAGTTGAATTTATTCTCCTTGTAAATGAAAAAGAGAGAGGCCATCACACAGAATATTGCTGCTCCCCCACAGTGGTTTATTCCTCAACCCAAAAATACAATGTTTCAACTTTTAGACCTGTCAGACCTGACGAAGACTGTTGAAGTTGAAACGTTGTATTTTGGGGATTAGAAACACCAGTATGTCATATCACCCTCACCCTTTTCTTAATGTATTCTCTTTACCTTAAAATAACCCCCCCCACCACCACCCTCCCTCCCCCTCTCCCTCCCTCTCCCTCTCCCTCTCCCTGCTCCCTCTCTCCCCCCAGCTCCACCACCCGTCCCGTGGGTTCAGGTTTGGGACAGTCAGAGAGAGCTCTGCAGAGGACTACATGAGGAAGAGTTTCTCTGCCATGCATGACTACATGAGACGTTACAACCAACCCACCACCCCAGACGGAGTGGATATGTTAAAG
This sequence comes from Thymallus thymallus, assembly GCA_023634145.1. NCBI lineage: Eukaryota > Metazoa > Chordata > Actinopteri > Salmoniformes > Salmonidae > Thymallus > Thymallus thymallus. Next base: position 21,458,310 of record CM042419.1, read on the forward strand.
TAAGCCCCACACACAGTCTGTTGGCTAACCAACCACTGTCTTTAGTGTTCTGTTATGCTAAATTGTTTCATTTACTCCTGTTTCACTACGTCTCCAGGCATTTAATAGAACGTTCCGGATGGAGTTAAACTGCCTCTCAAAGCTGTAGATACACACATCACACACACACACATACACACACACACACACACACACACACACACACACACACACACACATACAAACGCACACACACATACATCACACACACACACACACACACATCACACACACACATCACACACACACACACACATCACACACACACATACAAACACACACACACACATACATACATCACACACACACACACACACACACACACATACATCACACACACACACACACACACATCACACACACACATCACACACACACACACACATCACACACACACACATACAAACACACACACACACATACATACATCACACACACACACACACACACACACACACATACATACATCACACACACATCACACACAAACGCACACACACACAATCACACACACACACACACACACACACACACACACACACACACACACACACACACACACATACATACATCACACACACATCACACACAAACGCACACACACACAATCACACACACACACATACATACAAACGCACACACACACACAAACGCACACACACACACACACATCACACACACACACATACAAACGCACAAACATACAAAAGCACACACACACACAAACACACTCATCCCCACCTGTGCAGGGTGTGAGTTTAATCTTGTATTGTTTACATTGTTAAGTGTATTGCATTATGAAGTATGTTTTATAAATTACCCAGAGGACCTCAATGCAATAATGTTAGATATTTTATTAAAGTTACTCACATCTGATCGGTGTGTGTGTGTGTGTGTGTGTGTGTGTGTGTGTGTGTGTGTGTGTGTGCGCGTTTTTGTGTGTGTGTGTGTGTGTGTGTGTGTGTGTGTGTGTGTGTGTGTGTGTGTGTGTGTGTGTGTGTGTGTGTGTGTGTTAGGACAGATCCTCCCCTACTAGATGCTTTCATCATGGATAAAGCTCTATTGGACTACGAAGTCTCCATCGATGCTGAGTGTAAACTAGCGACTGTGGGCAAGCCTTTCGCTATAGAAGGTAAGATAGACACACACACACACATTAGAAATGTTTTCACTGGTATGGCTAGCCTGAGTGCCAGTCTGTTTCTGCCATCATGCTAACTCCTTGTCACTCAGTGTCATGCCAAACATGTTTGACTTGACAATGACAACAAGAGCACTAGATCTGGGACCAGGCTAGCTATTCACTGTGACAGACAGATGATTTAACTCTGTGCGCGTGTGTGCGTGTGTGTGTGTGTGTGTGTGTGTGTGTGTGTGTGTGTGTGTGTGTGTGTGTGTGTGTGTGTGTGTGTGTGTGTGTGTGTGTGTGTGTGTGTGTGTCCAGGGTATGGTATAGGTGTTGCCCAAGGCTCTCCTCTCACTGCCAACGTGTCTGAATTCATCAGTCGCTACAAGTCAGAAGGGTACGTTAACATGCACACACGCACATACATACACACACACACACACGCACATACACACACATGGACATACACACCGGCATACAGCATGTGAAATAGTATGAGCTATGTTATGTGTAGTATTTCAGTAATTCAATGACAGGCCCCCACACCTGCCTCGGCTTCACCTGTTAGATCTGATGACGTTGAAACATTGTATTTTTGAGTTCAGGGATAAAGCACTGGGGAGCGTTAATATTCTGTGTCATGTCTTTAACACTAGTATGTCTTGCCCAACGGTATTCTCAAGTTACTGATGTCCATATCATCGTCATTAGGTTTTGTTGATCTAACGCTAGTATTAACATGATGTGTTGTTCCAGGTACATGGACATACTACATGAGAAATGGTACAAGGTGGTGCCATGTGGGAAGAGAGTATTCACTAACACTGAGGTGAGTGTGTGTGAGTGTGAGTGTGACATGCTGACCACACCGCTCGCGTGCGTCAACGAGCGTCTGCGTTGCCAGGCGCTAAAATAGTACTTGGTTTTTAGGAACATATACCCACGTGGGTGATTGAAAGATGAACTGAGGTCCACGCTACAGTCAGTTGTGGTAATGTGCCTTATTAAAGTTGGTTGCCAACCGCCATATTAAGTCCTTTTTACCCGCCCCCAAATTAATATAATTGGTTCAGAGTTTGTTTTGATATTTCAACATGCGTGTCCTGATTGTGTTTGGTGTGGGGGGACAAAATCAACTTGCACGCGATGGCGCACACGGACGCATGTGAGTGTGTGTGTGTGTGTGCGTGCGTGCGTGCGTGTGTGTGTTAAGGCCATAGTCTACAGAAACCACAACAACCAAACTCTCTCTATATTCTGCTGTGTGTGTGTTTGTTGGCTTGTCTGACCTCTAACTGACCTTTAACTGCCAGACAGTTAGCTGACGAAGTGGTACTCCTTCTTCACAAACACAAACACACAGTTACTTCCCCCATAGTGTTGGTATACATCCAGCCAGCCAGCACACTAGTCCTGTATCTCAGCCTCCTGCTGGGACAGAGGCAAACAGGACTCGCTTCCAGGCACACACACACACACACACATACACACACACTCCTATCTACAGACCTGATATATAGCTGCTGGTAAACACTCTTCTACCTTCCCTACTCCTTCCATCCCTTGGCATCCGAGATAAAATATGTGTGTGTGTGTGTGTGTGTGTGTGTGTGTGATGGTGTTTACTACTACAGCCAGCTACATCCCCCTCTCCCCAGAGAGAGACAGGCTTAGGGCCAGGAGAAACTCTCTGTATCAGAGGGATGATATTCCTCATGTTTATTCATAAGGTTGAATACATAGAGGAGACAACCTTGAGGCAGTTCTACAGAATAGCAACTTGATGCAGGACAGAAGTCCACGATCCAAGCTGTAACTCTGGGTCATATGGGGTTGCTCACATCCCCTTTTGTCGTTCCAGGGAAATCAGCAGTTGAAACTAGAACAAAGCGCGCTCCCCTGTTTCATTAAAAAGCTGAGGAAGGGGCCGGAGAAATGCAACCGCTCTCAAATTCATAGACAGAGCTATGGATACAAGGACTGACCATCCATGATATCAACATTTTTTAGGCTATATAGTGTTTGCTTACATTTACTTTGTTTACAAACATTGGAGTAGAACAAGCTTATATTTTGTGTTCTGATGGGGTACGACAGTTGAAGTAAGCTCATGAGGCATCAGTAAGTTATACTCTTCAAGAACCAATGGCTACGTACCATTACTTTATAAGTCCAAAAATGTATGTAGCAACTGCAGATTTCCTCTTTAGGGTCATCACTGATAGGTGGAAGCAACTGGCTGTGGTTCAGTGATGTGATGATGTCAGGCGAAGGATAAAGTGGAACTATTGGTTCACTCTGCCATCTAGTGGCCACTGTTGTAACCACAGTCAACCTCTTACCAGATTAAAAAAAAAACAGATCAAATAACACCTTACTGCAAAACAGGGACTGTGAAGAGACATGGGCATTTTTATGCATTTTTTATTGTATTATGTATATGATTCATGGTTGGGATACGACTTTGAAATGTGGTTGTCTCGCCTGGCTATCTTAAGATGAATGCACTAGCTGTGGGTCTCTCTGGATGGGAGTGTCTGCTGAATGGCTACATTTTTATGTAAATGTAGCACTATGTATGTATATTTATGTATATTATGTATTTTATTTGTTGTGTTGTTTCCTGTATGGACCCCAGGAAGAGTAGCCATTGCCTCAGCAGCAGCTAATTAGGAATCCGAATAATAAATCATCTCTCTCTCTCTCTCTCTCTCCCTCTCCGGCGCTATATATCTCTCTCATTCTGACTCTCTCTCTCCCCCAGAATTTATCGATGGGGATAGATCATTTCTCAGGGCTGTTTGTGATGTTGTGTGTAGGGGTGGTTGGAGCCATCTTTACCTTGGCAGCTGAACACACCTTCTATCACCTAGCCCTGCCCCGGCTACGACGGTCACACACACTCACCTACTGGTTGCATACCAGCCAGGTACATACATACACACACACACACACTCAGAAACTATAGTATCTAAGATAATTGAAATTTCACACTTCAAAAATAATTGTTACAAAGGTGATCTTATCAAGGTGATCTTTATTGAGTGAATGTTCTCTCATCTGTGTTGTATTATCTCTCTGTTGACAGAAGATCCATCGAGCCCTGAACACCCCCTACGAGGACGTAGGGAAAGAGTTGATTGGCCTGGACCACAAGTAGAGAAACACTTATCAATACTATCTATATTAGAGTAGAAGTTATCAATACTATCTATATTAGAGTAGAGGTTATCAATACTATCTATATTAGAGTGTAGGTTATCAATACTATCTATATTAGAGTATAGGTTAGGGCTAACCCTAACCCTAACCATAAACCAAATTTATTACAAATAAACAACTGAAATATCACAATTACATAAGTAATCAGACGTTTTACTCAGTACTTTGTTGAAGCACCTTTGGCAGTGATTACAGCCTTGAGTCTTCTTGGGTATTATGCTACAAGCTTGGCACACCTGTATTTGGGGAGTTTCTCCCATTCTTCTCTGCAGATCCTCACAAGCTCTGTCAGGTTGGATGGGGAGCGCCACTGCACAGCTATTTTCAGGTCTCTCCAGAGATGTTCGATCAGGTTCAAGTCCGGGCTCTGGCTGGGCCACTCAAGGACATTCAGACACTTGTCCCGAAGCTGCTGCTGTGTTGTCTTGGCTGTGTGCTTAGGGTCGTTGTCCTGTTGGAAGGTGAACCTTCGCTCTGGAGCAGGTTTTCATCAAGGATCTTTCTGTACTTTGCTCCGCTCATCTTTTCCTCGATCCTAACTAGTCTCCTAGTCCCTACCGCCGAAAAACATCCCCACAGAATGATGCTGCCACCACCATGCTTCACCGTAGGGATGGTGCCAGATTTCCTCCAGACATGATGCTTGGCATTCAGGTCAAAGAGTTCAATCTTGGTTTTATCAGACTAGACAATCTTTTTTCTCATGGTCTGATAATCCTTTAGGTGCCTTTTGGCAAACTCTAAGCGGGCTGTCGTGTGCTTTTTACTGAGGAGTGGCTGAGGAGTGACATCTCAAGGATGATCAATGGAACGAGGATGCACCTGAGTTTAATTTTGAACCTCATTGCGAAGGTTCTGAATACTTATGTAAAAATATTTAAGTTTGCAAAAACATTTGCAAAAATGTCCCAAAAACTGTTTTTGCTTTGTGATTATGGGGTATTGTGTAGATTGATGATGAAAACAAATATTTAATACATTTTAGAATAAGGGTGTAACGTAACAAAATGTGGAAAAAGTCAAGGTCTGAATACTTTCCGAATGCACTGTATATTACAGTGTGAGTTCCTTTCAATTGCAGCTGACAGACTTTTGTTGTTCAACTCAGTAAACTGACCTCTCGTGTTCTTTCTTTCTCTATCTCTATCTCTCCCCTAGTCCCTCCCCTTGTCTCTCTGACAGCTGCAGCCTCCACAGACACCAGCAGCCTCGCCCACCACCTCCCCTCTCTTCCCCCCTGTCTGCCACCCCTCCTCCTCAGCCCTCCTCCCCTGCCCGGGACATCAAGGAGAACAAGCGGGTCCACTTTGATCTGGAGAGCCTACACAGCTACCGTCTACAGACTCACACCGCCTCGTTCCGGGGACGGCCTGGCATGGTGGGGCGACACGGCCTGGGAGGTACACTCTCACTCACACACACACATTTGTTTTACTATCCTTGTGGGGCTTCCGAGTGGCGCAGCGGTCTAAGGCACTGCATCTCAGTGCTAGAGGCATCACTACAGACCCTGGTTTGTGTCCAGGCTGTATCACAATCCGGGCGTGATTGGGAGTCCCATAGGAAAGGATAAATACAAATAAAAACATTTATTCCCATTCAAAATCCTAATTTCCCTAACTCCTAACCCTTAACCTAACCTTAACTCCAAACACCTAAACCTAACTCCTAATTCTAACCCTAACCCCTAAGCCTAAAATAGACGTTTTCCTTGTGGGGATCGGTGAAATGTCCCCAGAATTTTCCTTGTTTTACTATCCTTGTGAGAACTTCTGGTACCCACAAGGATAGTAAAACCAAACCACACACACACACTTTAAATGCTTTATTTGAATCCACAAATCACATTCCCTTCAATGAGATTCAGACAAAAGGACAAACGTTTCTATCTTCCCCTCTGTTCCAGGGTGTCTGGGGGGTTTAGCTCCTCCTCAGGTTAGCCTGCATGCTAACGGTGGCCCAGCATCGGCCCTGGCCTCCTCCGGTCTGGCCCTCCCTCCCCTGGGGAACCCAGGCAGCCAGGCCTTCCTGTGGGAGGGAGAGCTCCAGGAGGTCCAGGGGAGGATCGAGACGTTCACAGCCCAGCTGAGAGACGCCATGGCCAGGAGGGCTGAAATACAGACCTGCCTGGAGAACCAGAGAATGAACCAGAGCACAGCTACTGCTGTCAAACTGGAGAAAGAGAAGGTAGGCCAGTCACAAAGCCTGGATAGAGTGAGAACCAACGCAGAGAAAGATAGAACCAAGGAGGAGAGAGAGGGGAACAACCAGGAGAAAGAGAGGAGTGGCAGATCAAACCTCTGTAGCAGCCTGGACAGAAACAGGGACAGGACAAGCAGGGACAGTTCCACTGTGAGACAAACAGCCAGACAGGACACAGACAGGGACAGACTGTTACACCAATCACAAACGGAGAGAGAAAGAAACAACAAAAATGGGAGTAGCCAATCACATGCCTCCAACATTCTGCAGACAGGGAGGAACAGCCAATCAGAAGCTCTGAACACCCTACAGAGGAGGAGAGCAATCCAATCAAAAACCTCTGCCAGCCTGGACAGAGGGACAACCAACCAATCAGGTGCTGTCAATACACAGCAGGGAGAAAGAACTGTCCAATCACGTAACTCCACCAGCCTGGAGAGAGGAAGTGTCAGGCAATCAGGTGCAGTGAAAGACCAGGAGAGGGGGAGAACTGCACGGACAGGGGCTAGTCTCGACAGACCGAGACCTAGCCAATCCAGTGCCGGCACTGGGAATCTGGTTAGAGAACGTCCCGCCCCCAAGGACACGCAGAAGAGTTTGTGTTAGTTGATTGATTGGTCAGTTGTGTTCTAATAAATAACCAGAGGGCTGTAAAAGAATCAAACCAGTCCAAATGATTTACAAGGCAGCAGATGAAGTAAAAAATATCAGACATTTTTAAAAAGCAATGATCGTTTCTCTAACAATGACAGACAGAGATGTAGCCCTGGTCCATTTGCCTCTGATGTCAACAACTGCTGTCTGTTAAAAAAATTATGATCAGAACTTTAACCATCTACTGTTTGTCTCCGCTAGGTGTTAATCCTTTTTGTTTGGTTTTCCCTGGGGTGTATTCATTAGGAACCAAACAGAAGCAAACAGAACAAAACGGGGAGGGACCTACCTGAATTTGTCCAATAGAATATCTTGTTTTCGTTGCAGATTTTTGGGGGGTTTGGAGTAAACTGTTTCTGTTGCAATGGTTTATGAATAATGTATACAACCCAGGTCTGTAGTCAGTTCTGAGTGGGTCGTTCAAGGTACACATGGGGCTCCTAAATGTTCAATCAAGCGCTATCTCCGCCCAACCAGGTAAGAATCGACTATCCCAGGGTGCAAACCACACGTGTCCACTATCATTGTCCTGACTTATCCTTTATAAGGACCTTGAGTTGGTCTGATACTATGCAGTTTAATTGAATTTACTTTAATGGAATTTGTATGTTGGATGTCATGGTGTTATCAAATGTAACTATACAGTAACTATACTCAGTGCTTGAAGTGAATGAAGAAAGTGGATGTGGATAGAGAAAAGGGAGGTTGTATTCGAGCCCATAGCAGGTATTCTAGAAGAGATGCAGGTTGCTAGGTTACCTGAACGTAGAGAACTGAGGTGATGTTTGTTGAAGTGTTGCAGATATGTTGTTCTGGTGTTGATGGGTTCTGTTCCGTGTGCCATGATGCTGCCTATAACAACAGCTGTCCGTCTCATTCTCAACCACAACAGAATTGTATCAGCATATTATTGGTACTTGTATCATGTTGTTGTATATCATTTCCATATTTTGAAATAAAACATTTATATACTGGTTTTAAGGGAATTACCACAGACTGTAATGACAGTCTATACCACAAGGTGGCGCCTGGATCTCACACGCACGCACACACAAACACACACACACACAACCCATTCAACTAAGCAACTGTAACGAAGGAATATATTATATTATTTCATTATCATAGTAGTAACAATTCTCATTCCATGTCTTTCCCTCAAATCTGTGATATTTAACGACACAGAGACCCACCCCCCCAACACATACTCACACATAAAGGCGTGCACACGAACAGACACACACAGACACAATCACCCAGTTATAGTAATCTGCCGTGAAATTAAAAGAGAACCCTCTCATCATTAATCCACCCAAAAGCACACGCTCTGATGACATCATCCTAACGAGCAGTTAGAACACTCATATGAATCGAAGCTCAGATTCATCTCATCTGTACAAGTGTGTGTGAGTGTGTGTATGTGTGTCACAGTGAACAAAAATGAGGTCAGACGACAGTTGTATCTAAATGTATGGATGTTATACGTCTGACATATTTACGTATTTACTCAGGCATACGGAGCAGAGGTAGGGAATATGTACACACACATGTACACACACACGCTCCCCATTCCCAGTGACCCTGGTATGTGTGGTGAAGCCTGCAGGGTATTTTAGTCTTAGTCACGCATGTTAGAACACACACACACATTAACCCACGCGTCCTCAAATATATCTTTCTGCATCACTGTCTGTTGTTCTCTCTTTGTCTCTCTATCTCTCCTCTGTCTCGTCATCTCTCTGTGAGAAGTGAGAAAGTAAGAGATATGGACAGACAGTAGAGAGAAAGAGATATGGAGAGACAGAGAAGGGATTGAGACAGACAGAGAGAAGGGATTGAGACAGAGAAGGAATTGAGACAGAGAGAGAGAAAGGATTGAGACAGACAGACAGAGAGAAGGGATTGAGACAGACAGAAAGAAGGGATTGCGATAGATAGATAGAAGGGTTTGATTCAGAGAGAATGGATTGAGGCACACAGAGAGAAGGGATTGAGACAGAAAGAAGGGATTGAGACAGACCGAGAGAATGGATTGAGGCAGACAGAGAGAAGGGATTGAGACAGAGAGAAGGGATTAAGACAGAGAGAAGGGATTGAGACAGAGAGAAGGGATTAAGACAGAGAGAAGGGATTGAGACAAACAGAGAGAAGGGATTAAGACAGAGAGAAGGGATTGAGACAGAGAGAAGGGATTGAGACAGAGAGAAGGGATTGAGACAAACAGAGAGAAGGGATTAAGACAGACAGGGAGAAGGGATTGAGACAGACAGAGAGAAGGGATTGAGACAGACAGAGAGAAGGGATTGAGACAGACAGAGCGGAGGAAGGAAAAAAACTAAACATGAAGACCTTTGTGTTGTTCTGTTGAATCACTCCTCATATGAAGGCCACCTCAGTCCTCTGGACAGACCTACACACACACTGCTGCAGAGCGTCGAGATGTCTGTGATGGAGTGTGTGTGTGTGTGTAGAGGCCAGATGGTGAGGGCCCTTAGGATAGTCAGCCAGGACCTGACTCAGCCTTCAGTCGGGTGGGGGGGGGGCTAACTCTCTCTGCTCCTTCTATCTCCTCTCCCTCTACCCTTCCTTTCTCTCCCTCTCTCTCTCTTTACCCCTCCCTTCTCCCTCTCTCTCTCTCTCTCTGTATTAGGAGTATAGATTTTACAAGGGGTTATCAGGGACTAAACAATACTAGAATTCATTAAAGATATCTGATAACAACCCACATCCTTCTCTGTGTGTGTGTGTGTGTGTGTATATGTGTGTGAATCAATAAAGGATCTTTTTCACTACTCCAGGGATAACAGCTGTATTCTTGACAACTAAAGACCCCTCTAACCTAATGTCGATGCTTCAGCTCTGTGGGCTAACACGGTCTTGAGACACAAACTGTAAACCACCAACGCTGGTCAGTCACACAAACTTCAATGAATTTACAAATCGATGTTTCCTTAGTCAAAGAGTTTATACCCATTACCTGGAAACACAAGTAAAAAAAAACAGCAGCCCATGAAAAAGGACAGTAATATAATATTAGTATTTACATTGGTAATAAAAACACAAGATACACCAAGGACATCTCTGGAAAATGCAGCATTTCTGTTTCTTAAAAGTCATAATGCAAGTTCATAGAAACACAATGAAGTAGAATACACTCTCACACACACACAGATAAAAACACATGCGAGACAGACACTCTCTCACACACGTATACCTGTACATACACATGCAGGCTAACACCAGTACTCAACAGTTCTATTAGCAAACGAGGATATCCACTACAGAACAAAAAGTCCTTCTGCTACTAGGCAACCGATGCACACAGACCACACCCACACACTGACAAGTATATACAGTCTTTTGTCACCATTTATCTTATTGTATTGTCAGTGGGGATTTGATTAGTAAAAGAGCTTTAAAAAAAGCATTGATATTGTTGCATGTCATTTTATACAATTAGAGGTGGTTGGTTGAGTGTGTGTAGCCACAGGAAGTAGAGGTGAATAAATAAATATATGAATAAAATGAAAAATGAAAAAATCTATTTTCACAAAAGAAGTGCATTGGGCCATTACTAGTCTTGTATTAGCGGACTGATATAGCCATCACAATGCCCTTCGTCCGTCTGTCCGTTCGCCGGCGAAAAAACGCAGCACCCCCCCACCCCCAAACTAGTTCCCGCGGCTATGTGTGTATGTGTGCGTGCGTGGATCTGTTCACATTGTTAAGCCAATCGTCCCCTCCAGTCTTCGTCTCCCCCTGTTTGTTTACTGTAGTAATCCTCTCCAAGATGTTCACTTTCCTTCACCCTTTTCCATCCTCTTCTTCCTCCTCTTCCTCTCTACAGTAAGTCAGTGGAATGGAAACCTGAGAGAGATCCTATATACAGTATAGTATAGTACAGCTGGTGAGTATAGTCAGTATAATTGTATTATAGTGGGTAGTAACCAGCTATTAGAGCTGCTATTGTTTTTGTTGTCTTTGTCTTTAGTGATCCAGTCTCCATGCTCCTGAAGTCCTTCGGTCAGACACTCCACTGTTAGACCTTGACTTAGCATATTTCTTAACAGTCCTCCAAGTCTTCCTCTGCAGTGTCTTGTAGTTTTGCTGTGAAGTTGCATCTTAACTCCTTTAAGTCGTCTCATGGTCTTCTCTTACTCTGCAGGGTCTTGTAGTTGTTATGGTGCATCTTAACTCCTTTAAGTCGTCTCATGGCCTCTTACTCTGCAGGGTCTTGTAGTTGTTATGGTGCATCTTAACTCCTTTAAGTTGTCTCATGGCCTCTTACTCTGCAGGGTCTTGTAGTTGTTATGTTGCATCTTAACTCCTTTAAGTCGTCTCATGGCCTCTTACTCTGCAGGGTCTTGTAGTTGTTATGGTGCATCTTAACTCCTTTAAGTCGTCTTTTATGGCCTCTTACTCTACAGGGTCTTGTTGAACAGCTATTTCTCTTTTTTTTCTGTTTCCATCTGGACCTTTCTCAGTATTGAAGTAGTGTCATTGATTATTGTGACTCCTCTATACCAAGTTATAACCTCCATTATATTACATTTTAAGTCCTAAGTCGTCGCATAACCTCCTCTCACTCATTTATGTCGTGTAATAGTTCTCCTGACTGTTAGGTCTCCCCAAACGGTGTCACATTTAATAACTTCCCCTGACTGTTAGGTCTCCCCAAACGGTGTCACATTTAATAACTTCCCCTGACTGTTAGGTCTCCCCAAACGGTGTCACATTTAATAACTTCCCCTGACTGTTAGGTCTCCCCAAACGGTGTCACATTTAATAACTTCCCCTGACTGTTAGGTCTCCCCAAACTGTGTCACATTTAATAACGTCCCCTGACTGTATGGTTATGTAGTGGTACTACTGTCTATCATAATTGCTCTATGTCGTCTTATAACCTCTCGCTCTGTAAGGTCCCCTATGTTCTCTTATAATCCTTCTGTGTCGTCTTCTAACCTCGTAGTCTGCAGAGTTTTTAGTAGTGTTACTGTCTATTATAACTCCTCTCTGTCGCGTTATAATCTCCTCTCTGTCTGCATGGTCTTGTAATAGACTTCTTGATCAGCGCGGCTGTGGGCGGAGACAGTGGGCCGGCGGGGGAGGGTCATAGAGCGGGGGAGGGGGTGAGAGTGACTGTCCAACAGCAGATCTGGATGAGGAGGGGGAGGGAGGGGGGAGTAGAAGGGGGGAGGAGGAGGAGGGAGGGGTGAGTAGGAGGGGGGAGAAGGTGGAGGGAGGGGGGAGGAGATGGGTTGAGGAGGAGGAGGCAGGGAGGAGGAAGAGAAGGGAGGAAGTGGAGGGAGAGGAGAGGAGATGGGGTGAGGAGGGGGAGGCAGGGTGGTGGAATCCGTCTCGCTGGGAGAGGAGGAGCAGATAGAGTCTGATTTCATGGGAAGTGTGCGGTATTCCCGATATTCCGGTGTGGTGACTTTCTCCTGGCGCTGCAGCGCCCCCTTTTGGCCCGGCTCACCGCCACTCCCCAGGCTCCCGCTGGTGGTATTCCTCCACTCCCAGGGGGTCCCGTTACCGGCAGCTGTTACTCTGGCCCCCGGGGTCCTGTCTCTCCCAGTACCGGCACTGCTCGGTACCCTGACCACAGGGTGATGAGGGGCGTGAGCGTCTATGGTGACAATACTCCCGGTAACGCTCCCGGTGTTGCTGTCGTGGTCGGAGGAGATCCGGTAGTACGGAGACTCAGAGCTTCCTGTTGAAGACCCTCCCCCAAATGAGGAGGCGGAGTCAGAGCCCTTGGCAGAGGAGCTGATTGGTCCATGCTGCTTGGACATGGCAATGACCTTAAGGATGAACAGAGGAGACAGTTAGCTAGTTACTTCAGTTAGTTTGAATGTAAATCAACAGTTCATTTTAGCTAGCTCACCTGCGCCACTCGCGGCTGATTGGGCGGCTGGGTGGGCACACGCGGAGTTGTCACGGGGATAGGTCCCTCCCTGGCTCGTTCTCCTCCCTGGTTAAGTGACATCAACTTGGCACGCGTCACCGCGCTCTTAGGGGAGACGGGGGGAGGTAGAGGGGAGACAGAAGGAGGCAAAGGGGAGACAGAAGGGGGGTGTCTAATCCCCTCCTTAGGGATATGCACCAGTGGGGCTGGCGCTGGGGTAGCCGTTGCAATGGCTCTATTGGCCGACTGTACCGTCGGATAGAGGGTAGGAGGATTCATCACCCCTGCCTCCCCCCCTCCTCCTGCTCCTCCCTCTCCTCCGCCAGATCTGTCCTTCCCTCCCTCCTCCTCGCTTCCTCTCTCCATAGAGTGTTGCTGTCTCCACTCCTGCACCAGCGGAGGTCGCAACCTGACATATGATACATTCGACTTGATGATTAATACCTGGGTTGTATGACACACACCTACAACACACACACACACACACACTAGTCCCAAACGTACCTTGGTTGTGACCTGCGGGGGTCGAAGGACAGGTGGAAGGTCATGTGGCGCTGGTTGGAGGGGTCGTCTCCGGGGGGCGAGGTGCTGCTGCTGCCGTTGGCAACACGGGGTAAGGTATTGCTGAACGTTACCATGGTTTCCTTTCCCATGGGGCCGCGGGGCGCCAGTAGCTCCACGTCAGCACTGGCCCTCTTCAGAGACGCTACACTGGCCTTCTCCCTACGCACCTACAGAACAACATAGCATGACTAACTACTAATACTAACTACTAATACTAACTACTAAAACACAATATCCCTCTCTTCATCTCTTACCTTGCAGCGTCCAGTCCCCAGTTCCTCCCTGCTGTCTGATGGTCTGGGTGTCTTGCTGCGGTACAGAGAGCCGTGCTGAGAGCCATGTCCTCTCTGAGCTAGTCCCCTCACCACCACCTCCCTCTGCTGCTGGGGTGGAGAGGCAGCCCTCCGGACAGGCTGGGGGGGGCAGTCCTCCTCGGATGACCTGAAGTTACCTACTGCATACAGAGACTAGAGGGTAGGGAAGGAGGGTAGGGAGGGAGGGGAAGGAGAGAGGGGGAGATAGAGATATAGATAGAGATAGGGATAGAAGCGTGAAATTTGTTGAGACAGGTTTTCTAAAAAAGAACTGTGAAATTCTCCCCCTGAGAAGTCTTAAGAGATTATAAATTCCCATCTCTCTTTATGTCTATCTCAGTCTACCCCCCCCCCCCCACCCCTCTACACACACACGCACACACTCACCAGGTAGACTCCTATGCCAGCTCCTATGGCATATCCCACATAGACATCTCTGGGATGGCAGCGGTGTTGTGTGATCTGAGTCAGTCCGGCTATGCCTGCAGCCAGACAGTAGCCAAATACCAGCACCGGCTTCACCAGCTTAGTACTACTGCTGATAACACTGTTCAAATACATCTACACACACACACAAACTTAGAACTATTGCTGATGGCAATGTTTCAAATTTGAACTTAAAATGCATTTTTATAAAGTCAGACAGACAGGCAGACAGACCAGTTAGTAGCTGTCAGTGCTTACCGAGATGTAGACAGCAGCAAAGCCAGAGAGCGTTGCATGCTGGGACGGAAATGTTTTCCTGAAGAGAAGGAGAGGGAGAGAGAGGGAGACATGATGCAGAGAGAGAGAAAGAGAGATGGGTTTTTTATTGAAGCTGGAGAACACAAAGTGTGTGTGTGTGTGTGTGTTACCTGGCTGACAGGATGGCATACAGGTCTTTCCCTGAGCAGATGTCCTGTGTGATGTAGTTGTTCTGGTCACATGATATCCCAGGCAGCGTGTAATTGGGCTGACAGACAGTCAGGAAGAAAGGGGTGGGATAACCAGTAGCCAATTGGATGATGTCTGTCACCAGGGCTGTTGCCAGAAGACCAAACACATGAACACCTGGGGGAGAAGGAGGAGAGTAAGAGAGAGGGGGAGATAGGGAGAAGGGATGGAGGAGGAGAGAGAGAGAGGGAGGAGCATGCACCAGGTAAGAAGTTATCTAAAACATCTGAAGACGTCTTGTCTATCCTCATTCCTTGTCTGTCTCTCTCCCCACTGTTCTCAACTTTTTAATTGGAAAAGGCTTACTCCATTACTCCCTGAAGAAGATGCTCTCCCTCGGCTAGCATTACTCCCTGAAGAAGATGCTCTCCCTAGGCTAGCATTACTCCCTGAAGAAGATGCTCTCCCTAGGCTAGCATTACTCCCTGAAGTGTCCCCCTGTCCACTCCCCCTTGAGGATTCAAAGTTAAATAAAAGGTAGGTACCAACAAAGCGAACAGTCCTCCGTAGGAAGGAGTTGAAGTTACACCCTCCAGCGATGATGGATCCTTCAGCTTTACTCTGTTTGACTCTGGACTGGTAACAATACATCAACCCTTCACCCAGCATGATCTATTCACACACACACACATACAATTAGGCATGCACTCTGATGGTGATTGACTGTTCATTGATCAGAGTCTAGTGTGTGTGTGTGTGTGTGTGTGTGTGTGTGTGTGTGTGTGTGTGTGTGTACTAGCCGAGGCAGCCGGCCCTGCGAAGGCCAGGCTCAGTAACATCAGCAGAGGGATCAGTTCGTCTCCTGTCTCCAGGTAGGGCAACGACAGGTCACGGTCATAACAACAGAACCCAGGGGTCGCCGGGGACAACAGGTCTGTCAACTCCATGAAGTAGAGAGAGACAAGAGAGGAGAGGACGATAGGGAGCTAGAGAGAGAGAGCGAGTGAGAGTGTAAGAGAGAGTGCGAGTCAGAGTGTGAGAGAGAGAGAGAGAGAGAGAGAGAGAGAGAGAGAGAGAGAGAGAGAGAGAGAGAGAGAGAGAGAGAGAGAGAGAGAGAGAGAGAGAGAGAGAGAGCGAGAGAGAGAGAGAGAGAGAGAGAGAGAGAGAGAGAGAGAGGAGAGAGAGCGAGAGGGGGGAGAGGAGAGAGAGAGAGATAGTAGAGAGATATTTTCTTACTAACAGACATAGTGAGTGGAAGACATTAAATGCAGTTATATTGGACACACACATAGGCACGTACACACCTCTATGAAGTAGAAGCATGGTAGAAGCGTCATGCTGTCTTTGGGAGGTTTCTTCTTGGTCTTGGCTTTAGGTGACGACATCATCCTGGTGTTGGTCCAATCAGAGTCTAGGAACAGACAGAAGGGGAGGGGTTAGTCATCACACTGGTGGCGTTCCAGGTGGCATACATTACAGAGACTTTGTTGCACAGTGTATCAGCTTGTTAAGTCATATTCTGCTATTTCTTCCACATGGGCAAAGATCTGCTTGGTCTCTGACTGGTCCTTTGAAGCGAACGTAAGCTAATAGTAAATAGCTGAATGCATGTCTGTAGTGTAGATCCCTCAACTCCAAATGAACAGAAAATCTGAAAACACACACACACAAGCCTCAATGGTGTGCTATGTCTGTTTCCTATGTCTCTCTCTCTTTGTTTTCAGGACAATGGACACAGGAGAGTGTCATAGTTACAGTAACTCAGAGAGAAAGATGGAGGGAGCAGCGTGTGTGAGACACACACACCGTGACACACACAGCTCCCTCCTTTTGCCCTGAGTTATTCTACTGTAACTACGGCGCTGTCCACTGCATAGTCCTGAACTCAGAGGGAGGGAGAGAGAGCGAGAAAGAAAAAAAAACAGTCCTGATTTATAACCATTGGGTATTACCACTAGTGTCAGACTCACCCCGCCTTGCCTCTCCTCCAGACACACACACAGAGAGTGCTAAATTACCTCTGTCCCGCGGGTTGTGTGTGTTAGCAGAGTCCCGTCTTGCCCTCCCCCCTCGCCGTGGTCTCGCGTGCTGCTCCAGTTTTCCGTTCAACCGTTAATCCATCTTCACCCGCTGCCCGTTGTTTTACTCACCCCAAAACACACATACACACACATCAGGTTGTTTAGGTTGGTCAGATTATCCACGGATAGAGAGAACGAGAGAATGATGAAAGGAGAATGATAGATGGATAAGAGGAAAGGGAAAAGTCCGATATTCGATATTTATCCGTTATTTTCCCTTCTGATCGCGCGTGTGTGAATTCAAATAAACTCCGAGGTTTCACGTGCCTTCTACCGGTTCACCACGGTCCCAGTCCCAGTCAGCCACGTTGTGTTCGAACAGCCCACACACACTCAAACAGCGCTCAGAAACGAACCGATTTCTCACTTGAAGAACCGCCGCTCACAGAGAGAGAGAGAGCCTCGCGCACACAAAGGCATGGGGGGCGCGAGAGGGCGGGCGGAGACGAGGGGAGGGGACCGATTACTCCTTCACACATACACAAACGCCCCTCCTCTCACCGCTCCAAATTCCAAATGGTAGGCTACCACCACCATAAATCTGGGCAAAACAAAGCGGTGGATTTTGGTGTTTGTTTGGGTTTGCGCGTGCATGAGTGAGTTCATGTGTGTCTGTTTGATTTTTCGAATGTATTTCCCTTTAGAACATTCTACCTTAAATGTAAAAGCTATTCGTTTTAGGCCAAAAGATGCTGAATCCCCCCACCCCATCTCTCTTCCTCTCTCTTCCTCTCCCTCTTTTCGTATTTTGTTTGTTTTATTTTGGGTAGACCTAGTCCAGTTGGGTGGGGCTGGGCTGGGTTCTGACCACGTGCCTGTGACTGCTGCTGCGGTGTGTATTTGCGTCTCTTCATTCAACAAACATGCACGCGCACATCTTCTGCCTCTGACAGTCTGATTTATCATGACTTGTACACATTAAAATCTTTCTCCCACGGTTATAAATACACACACACACACTATGACACACACATACACATTCCTTTCGCCTGGACTGGTCACAGCTGGGCATCTGATAAACTCATCACTCACTGACACATGTACAGATGAAGTCGGAAGTTTACATACACTTAGGTTGAAGTCATTAAAACTCATTTTTCAACCACTTTACAGATTTCATGTCAACAAACTATACGTGGCAAGTCGGTTAGGACATCTACTTTTACATACACTAAGTTGACTGTGCCTTTAAACAGCTTGGAAAATTACAGAAAATGATGTCATGGCTTTAGAAGCTTCTGATAGGCTAATTGACATAATTTGAGTCAATTGGAGGTGTACCTGTGGATGTATTTCAAGGCCTACCTTCAAACTCAGTGCCTTTTTGCTTGACATCATGGGAAAATCTAAAGAAATCGCGTTCATCTGTACAAACAATAGTTAGCAAGTATAAACACCATGGGAGACACGTTCTGTCTCCTAGAGATTAATGTACCTTGGTGCGAAAAGTGCAAATCAATCCCAGAACAACAGCAAAGGACCTTGTGAAGATGCTGGAGGAAACAGGTACAAAAGTATCTATATCCACAGTAAAACGAGTCCTATATCAACATAACCTGAAAGGCCGCTCAGCAAGGAAGAAGCCACTGCTCCAAAATCGCCATAAAAAAGCCAGACAAAAGTTTGCAACTGCACATGGGGACAAAGATCGTACTTTTTGGAGAAATGTCCTCTGCTCTGATGAAACAAAAATAGAACTGTTTGGCCATAATGACCATCATTATGTTTGGAGGAAAAGGGGGGGGGGGCTTGCAAGCCGAAGAACACCATCCCAACCGTGACGCACGAAAGTGGCAGCATCATATTGTGGGGGCTGCTTTGCTGCAGTAGGGACTGGTGCACTTCACAAAATAGATGGCATCATGAGGAAGGAAAATTACGTGGATATATTGAAGCAAGACATCAGTCAGGAAGTTAAAGCTTGGTCGCAAATGGGTCTTCCAAATGGACAATGACCCCAAGCATACTTCCAAAGTTGTGGCAAAATGGCTTAAGGACAACAAAGTCAAGCTATTGGAGTGGCCATCACAAAGCCCTGACCTCAATCCTATAGAAAAGTTGTGGGCAGAACTGAAAAAGCATGTGCGAGCAAGGAGGCCTACAAACCTGACTTAGTTACACCAGTTCTGTCAGGAGTAACGGGCCAAAATTCACCCAACTTATTGTGGGAAGGCTACCTGAAACGTTTGACGCAAGTTAAACAATTTAAAGACAATGCTACCAAATACTAATTGAGTGTATGTAAACTTCTGACCCGCTGGGAATGTGATGAAAGAAATAAAAACTGAAATAAATAATTATCTCTTCCATTATTCTGACATTTCACATTCTTAAAATAAAGTAGTGATCCTAACTGATCTAAGACATGGAATCTTTACTAGGACTAAATGTCAGGAATTGTGAAAAACTTAGTTTAAATGTATTTGGCTAAGGTGTATGTAAACTTCCGACTTCAACTGTACATATAAAGAAGACTCCAACCTATCAGCACTAGCCTACAGACAACAGAGAAGACTCCAACCTATCAGCACTAGCCTACAGACAACAGAGAAGACTCCAACCCATCAGCACTAGCCTACAGACAACAGAGAAGACTCCAACCTATCAGCACTAGCCTACAGACAACAGAGAAGACTCCAACCTATCAGCACTAGCCTACAGCCAACAGAGAAGACTCCAACCTATCAGCACTAGCCTACAGACAACAGAGAAGACTCCAACCTATCAGCACTAGCCTACAGACAACAATCAATAAATATATTATTCTATCTCTATCTGTATTCTCTGTAAATTCAGCCTGGTCACAAGAAATACCACAGCAATCAGTAGCTCTATTGATATGTTCTACCTGTGTGGTAGGCCTACTTAAAAAAAAAAATCTGTTTACATAAGTAAATACATAAGTAAATTAACAAAATAGGTTTGAGAGTGCATGGGTCTGAGCGTGTCTTTATAATTGTGTGTGTCCCAATTTACAACTGCTAATGGCTTGAGGCATCCTCTCCATCTTTTCATCTCTTCTCTGTCCCCTCCTCTCCTCCTCTCCGTCTCAGAGCCATATGCAGAACACAAATGCCCCCTTCTGGCCACAGGATACCACATGCCACAATAAAGAGGTTGTGGCCAGTAGATGGTGAACTTCACCAATTGAACCAATCTACATGTACATTGCCTTCAGAAAGTATTCAACACCTGGATTGTGTTAACTCTGCCACTCAGGAACATTCACTGTCTTCTTGGTAAGTAACTCAAGTGTAGATTTGGCCTTGTGTTTTAGGTTCATGTCATGCTGAAAGGTGGAGTAATCTCCCAGTGTCTGGTGGAAAGCAGACTGAACCAGGTTTTCCTCAAGGATTTTGCCTGTGCTTAGCTCCATTCCAAATTTTTTTTGTCCTGAAAAGCTCCCCAGTCCAATAACAAGCATACCCATAACATGAGGCAGCCACCACTATGCTTGAAAATATGGAGAGTGGTACTCAGTGATGTGTTGTATTGAATTTGCCCCAAACATAACACTTTGTATTCAGGACAAAAAGTGAATGGCTTTGCCACATTTTTGGAAAAATATTACTTCAGTTCCTTGTTGCAAACAGGATGCATGGTTTGGAATATTTGGTTTCTGTACAGGCTTCCTTCTTTTCACTCTGTCAATTAGGTTAGTATTTGGAATTGTTTTATTTAACCTTTATTTAACTAGGCAAGTCAGTTAAGAACAAATTCTTATTTACAATGACGGCCTACCCTGGCCTCCCCTAAACCAGACAACACTGGGCCAATTGTGTGCCGCCCTATAGGACTCCAGATCACGGCCGGTTATGATACAGCCTGGGATCAAACCAGGGTTTGTAGTGACGACTCTAGCACTGAGATGCAGTGCCTTAGGCCACTGCACCACTCAGGAGCATTGTGGAGTATTGTGGAGTAACTACAATGTTGTTGATCCATCCTCAGTTTTCTCCTATTACAGCCATTACACTCTATAACGGTTTTAAAGTTACCATTGGCCTCATGGTGAAATTGTTGCAATTTTGATGTTGTTTGAGTTGCTTTGATATTGACTTTGATCTCAGGCCCTTCTTATGACCAACTATTTTTTCTGTGAACAAGTCTTGTAAATGAATGTATTCTTTCTACAGCTTATCTGTCAGGCTCTGGCCATAGAGAAGCCTATTTGCTTCTCTATGTAGCCATGGTCAGAGTCTGACAGGTCTATTCTTTCTGTTTCTGGTGGTGGTTTGTGTTGGATCCCTAATTAGAGGCAGTTGCAGTGCATCGTCTCTAATTAGGGATCCTACATAGGTTTGTATGTTCCACTCCGGGGTGTGGGTCATTATAGTTCGCAAGTCACGGTGACAGTAAGTGTGCTACGTTTTTTCACGTTTGTTATATCGTGTTTGTTTTGTGTGGTAGTTCGATTTTTTGAGTTGTGTGATACATAGTATATTTGAAAAAATATATATAGTATAAAATAAAGAAAATGTCGAACTACAATCCCTGCGCTGTGTCTTGGTCTATGTATGCACCATCTCGTGACATTATCAGCGTACACCCAATATGTTCCCCATTGATGATGCTAATTATGCATTATGGTTGAACCAAACGATTACATCTAACAAAAACATTGAATGAAATTGGAAATATTTAAATATATAGGTGAAATTAAATGAAACAATGTATGTTGATGCTAATGTTATGCTAATGCTAATGATAACAATGTCTTAATATATTCAGTATGCTGTGGGCTATTGTCTTTTAACAGTTTCTCTCAATTCATTCTGATTAATCTAGCAATTATGACACACCCCTCACTGTTGTCTCCATAACCTGGCTCAAGCATTCATGACATTACCCAGAAGAAGGCACAGTGATGCCGAAACGTTGGTGTTTTTTTACCCAATAAATTACTGGGAAGTTATACATATGGAGTGTGCGACTCTCTTTGTTTTTATAGCTAGCTTAGAGTTGCTTTGTGCATCAGCAAATTTGCTTGAGATGATTTTACTGCAACACTGCTCACTACATCCAAGTTGCTTGACATAGGCGTTTTAAAGAGCTGTCAGTCAAGGTGAGCTCATGAATATAAGCTCCCTGCCCACTCAGCCTATCTTTTCAAACTTCCAGGTATTTAGCCATGAGAGAAAAAATTATTTTCAGAATGACTGTTCAGGACTTTTAATGTCTTTTGAACTCTGTTTCCTGACTGAATAAGCATTGAAATGTCATTCATTATGTTTGGGGTAGAGCCTCATTGGCAGCTATTGTTATTATACTGTATACCTGCATCAGCCTGCCGGCCAGACCCAGAGCGCATTTAGAACCAGAGGCCCCAATATAATTTCAGTCAACAACACAAGATGCGCCTCTTTATCTCAGAAGGGAGGAAGGCGTATCCCACCTCTCTCTCTCTCTCTCTCACACATCCACTCTCTCTTTCCCTGTGTTGGCCAGCTGCTGAGAGCGCAAACCGCTCTGCAAATCAGGTCGCCTACAGCAGACAAGCAAACCACAATTTTGAGGGAACCCAGAGAGTTACCAGGATGCGGCTGCGCCTTCATCTCTCCAAAACGCGGCAATTCACCCAGGAACTCCTGTAATGTCGTGGATCGAAGATATATAACGGACAGCTTGTTCTCTCTCGGTTTTCGGGTTGAGCTGCACGAGTTCCCGCGACACACACGCACACACACAGCACCAGCGTCCCCGCGACTCCTCAGCGGCCAACGGAAGGGTGGCAGGAGAGAGGAGAGAGAGTAAGGAGGAGGCGAAGAGGAGAAGGGGAGAGAGTAGGGAGAAGAGTGGAGGAAACCCGACTGGTTTGAGGCTATACGCCAGTAAACATAGACTATAAGCATACACAGTGGATGAAGAGGAAAACGTCTCAGTGCTATTTTATTTCCGCGTGGAGGAGACTAGGAGGAGAGAGACGCCAAAGGAGAGAGACGCCATCGGTGACAAGTGAAAGGACTCCGCTATTGGGTAAGTGGCCTGGCTACTGGTCTGTCTGCTCGTTACACGCAGTGTCTAATCGCGAATTTGTTGACTAGCCGTAGCGCGCCACTGTCTCAGAATCACGGAACAGCGATGAAGGATGGAGGTGAGGAGAGAAGGGTATGGAGGGATGGAGGAGAGAGAGAGAGAGAGATGGAGAATATAGGGAAGACGAGATGAAGAGACAGTGTGTGTTTTCTAATGTAGGCATAATATAATTATAAATGATACAAATTCCGCTCTGTAGGCTAAGTGTCGTTTTCACATTACTGTAGCCGTTTAGTGGCGACATTGTTTACAGTGACATGTTATTAGGCTAGTGTTAATGTTTTGAAGGCGAGACGCTGGAGCTGTATCCTCCATGGAAATGCATGGCAACAACGTGAACAAAACAATATGATAATATATAGTAGTCTGACATAAATAAATAAACAATATACAGTACAGAAATGGCCGGATTAAGAAATCATAGGCCCCGCGGTGTTGTTGTTTTTTATAGCCTCCACACACTTCCTGGACCACCATAATTTTCTGTAAACAAATCCATGCACCAAGATGCAATTCTATGCGTGGTTTACTGTTGAAGAAAAAGACCCTTTATAATAAACCCACAATAACATTTGTAATGTGGCATAGCAGGCTACAGTTGAGCAGAGGCGTTTTTAGGATTTCCACACATGGGGAACATTTGTTAGCAGGGTCCGAATATTTGTTTAGCCTTTTAAAAACGTATTTCATACAATTCTACATCATTTACATGACAGAAGACATTAGTTTAATAAATGACCGAAATGAGTGGCTACTCTTCAATCTGGTTCAAACAAACAATAACCCGGGCTAATGAAGCAACACACAGATTTTACAATATTAGGAGGCAATATACACTATATATACAAAAGTATGTGGACATCCCTTCAAATGAGTGGATTTGGCTATTTCAGCCACACCCGTTGCTGACAGCTGTATTTAATCGAGCACAGAGCCATCTCCATAGATAGATAGATAGATAGATAGATAGATAGATAGATAGATAGATAGATAGATAGATAGATAGATAGATAGATAGATAGATAGATAGATAGATTGTTTATTGATCCCAGAGGGGAAATGTCTTTGTCAAGCAGCTACTAAAAACACAGGACAGGTGCAAAATGCCAAAACGAAATACACAAAAGACAGATACAGGGTACATGATACGGCATAGTGCGGCAGCATGAAAAAGTATAGAAATACAAGAAGTCTGAAGTGCAAAAAGCTATAGAAAGGAATTGCATAGTATGAGTAAACAAACATTGGCTGTAGAATGGACAAACATTGGCTGTATAATGGCCTTACTGAAAAGCTCAGTGACTTGCAACGTAGCACCGTCATAGGATGCCACCTTTCCAACAAGTCAGTTCGTCAAATGTCTGCCCTGCTAGAGCTGCCCCGGTCAACTGTAAGTGCTGATATTGTGAAGTGGAAACCTCTAGGAGCAACAACGGCTCAGCCGCGAAGTGGAAGGCCACACAAGCTCACAGAAGCGCGTAGCACAATAACTATTTGTTGGTAGCTTCATGAAATGGGTTTCCATGGCCGAGCAGCCGCACACAAGCCTAAGATAGACCATGCACAATGCCAAGCGTCGGCTGGAGTGGTGTAAAGCCCGCTGCCATAGGACTCTGGAGCAGTGGAAACGCGTTCTCTGGCGTGATGAATCACGCTTCACCATCAGGCAGTCCGACAGACAACTTACAGTGCCAACTGTAAAGTTTGGTGGAGGAGGAATAATGGTCTGGGGCTGTTTTTTCATGGTTCGGCTAGGCCCCTTAGTTCCAGTGAAGGAAAATCTTAACACTACAGCATAAAATTACATTCTAGAAGATTCTGTGCTTCCAACTTCGTGGCAACAGTTTGGGGAAAGCCCTTTCCTGTTTCAGCATGACAATGAACCTGTGCACAAAGCGAGGTCCATACAGAAATGGTTTGTCGAGATTGGTGTGGAAGAACTGGCCTACACAGAGCTCTGACCTCAACCCCGTCAAACACCTTTAGGATTAATTGGAATGGCGACTGCGAGCCAGGCCTAGTTGCCCAACATCAATGGAAGCAAGTCCCCACAGCAATGTTCCAACAAAAGCCTTCCTAGAAGAGTGGAGGCTGTTATAGCAGTGGGTATGCCCCTGCATTAACCTGGCCCTGAGTACAGGGAGGACACTCAGACAGTCTCCTCTCTTGCAGAAGATGTGAAAACAGACAGTATGCTTTGCCCTAGACCGAATGTTCTCAAACGGCCAGGTGGACTAGCCTAACACTAATAATAATTTGATCATTTACATTTTTGCCACATAGGACATAGACAACACTAAACAATTCCAATATGTTTGGGGGTAATCATTTATGATGTAGACCTAGCTTTCATGTTTATCTATTTCTTTGACACGCATGCTCACACACGCAATATAGATCTGTTGTGGGAGCGTTTCTATTTTGGGGTGTCTGGCATTTTACCCTGGCTCCAGACAACCAGGCAGGAGAGAGAGAGATACCGTGTGTGTGTGTGAGAGAGAGAGAGAGAGAGAGAGAGAGAGAGAGAGAGAGAGAGAGAGAGAGAGAGAGAGAGAGAGAGAGAGAGAGAGAGAGAGAGAGAGAGAGAGAGGGAGAGGGATGCAGTTTAAGCCCCACTCTCTTCAACAGTATATGTCAATGAATTGGCGAGGGCACTAGAACAGTCTGCAGCACCCGGCCTCACCCTACTAGAATCTGAAGTCAAATGTCTCCTGTTTGCTGATGATCTGGTGCTTCTGTCCCCAACCAAGGAGGGCCTACAGCAACACCTAGATCTTCTGCACAGATTCTGTTAGACCTGGGCCATGACAGTAATTCTCAGTAAGACTAAAATAATGGTGTTCCAAAAAAGGTCCAGTTGCCAGGACCACAAATATAAATTCCATCTAGACACCGTTGCTCTAGACAAAAAACCTCCTCCACAAAAAAACGATACATACCTCAGCCTAAACATCAGCGCCACAGGTAACTTCCACAAAGCTGTGAACGATCTGAGAGACAAGGCAAGAAGGGCCTTCTATGCCATCAAAAGGAACATACAATTCAACATACCAATTAGGATCTGGCTAAAAATACTTGAATCAGTTATAGAACCCGTTGCCCACCAACCAAGAATTCACAAAATGGGACAAACACCAAATTGAGACTCTGCATGCAGAATTCTGCAAAAATATCCTCTGTGTACAATAGAATGCTATTTGGCCCTAAATAGAGAGTACACATTGGCAGAATACCTGACCACTGTGACTGACCCAAAATTAAGGAAATCTTTGACTATGTACAAACATCCCACACGCTCACCTCAGACCCCTGGTGTGTACATCACTGGACCCCCTGCAGTTCGCATACCAGCGCAACATCGGGGTGGATGATGCAATCATCTACCTTCTGCAGAGGGCCTACTCTCACCTGGACAACGCAGGTTGCACTGTGAGGGTTATGTTTTTGGACTTCTCAAGTGCCTTCAACACCATTCAGCCCCTGCTACTGGGTGAGAAGATGAAGAGGATGAAAGTGGAAGCACCCTTAGTCTCCTGGGTTACGGACTATCTGACCGGTAGGCCACAATTTGTGCGGCTACAGAGCTGTGTGTCAGAACGGGCAGTGAGCAACACAGGGGCCCCTCAGGGAACGGTCCTGTCCCCCTTCCTGTTCACCCTCTACACCTCGGACTTCAGATATAACTCTGAAACATGCCACCTACAGAAGTTCTCGGATGACTCTGCTATTGTAGGGTGCATCAGGGGTGGGCAGGAGGAGGAGTACAGGAGCACAATCAATGACTTTGTGGTGTGGTGTGAGCAGAACCACCTTCAGCTCAACATCAGCAAAGCAAAGGAGATGGTGGTGGACTTCAGGAGAACCAAGGCCCAACCGACTGCAGTCCCTATACAAGGGATGGATTTGGAAATGGTTGGGTCATACAAGTTCCTGGGAGTCAATATGGACAACAGGCTAGAATGGGCTGATAACACCAGGGCTCTGTACAAAAATGGGCCAGAGCCTACTCTACTTTCTGAGGAGGCTCAGGTCCTTCAACATGTGCAGTAAACTACTGCATACTTTCTACCAGTCTGTACCCATCTTCAATGCTCTTACTGAGGGAAGGAGGTTGTTGG
>CM042419.1:21490443-21492943 GCA_023634145.1 Thymallus thymallus
TGTGTGTGTGTGTGTGTCTCTTTACAGGAGAAGAGGAAGAGGCAGACAGAGATCGAGAACAAGAGGAGACAGCTGGAAGATGACAGAAGACAGCTTCAACACCTCAAGGTACACACACACACACACACACACAGGCCTTTGTGTCTCTGTTTAGTACCAGATAGAAACACACTCGTCTGTCACAGACTGTTCACTAACACAAGCTAGGAGATAAAGCCTGCTTTGACGCAAACACACACACACCACAGGCACACGCGCACACACACACACACACACACACACACACACACACACACACACACACACACACACACACACACAACACCACACCACACCACACCACACACACACACACACACACACACCCACATACACACGCCACACACACACAGACTTCATAGCGTCCCTGTTATCTCCCCTCTAGCTGACTTGTCCAAAGCTGAAATAGCACTTTGATAACCCTTCACACACTGACTCAAGCACCAGTCTCTGATAAAGTAGTGTATGTTAGAACGGCACCAATGACATTGTGTGCTCCCATTCCTGTCTTTTCTGTGAGTGGCTAAAACGGGGTACGGTATGTGAGGGTGGTTTCCTGCTCAGAGGGGAGTGGGACACAAATCTGTTTCCTCTGACCAACCTTCTGTAGATTGTCTCTAGACACACACACACACACGCAACACACACACACACACACAATGAGTTCTACAGCGGCTGTTTCTAATTAGGTGTCGTATGTGATGATGTAATGCAGCCTGGAGATTTTGTGATGTAACCATGGAGACGTGCACATGTATGTTAGAGAAGTAAAAGTTTGAGAGTAGAGTAAGGTGTGTGTGTGTGTGTGTGTGTGTGTGTGTGTGTGTGTGTGTGTGTGTGTGTGTGTGTGTGTGTGTGTGTGTGTGTTCCTTCCATTGTCAGTAGTGTAAGTCGTTTTTACACCAGAACAATGAACAGCATGCTGAGCTGGGGAGGGGTGTGCTAGTTTCGGACTGTGTGTGTGGAGGGGGCGGCTGTGTGTGAGTGTATGGGTGTGGATATACAATTATGTCAGATTATTGGGTGGGTGTAGGGGGAGAGAGGAAGGGGAGACACTTTGCTGATCGCTACTTTATTGAGGAAAAATGTACTTACTATTACTGAGATGTGTGGTTTTCCCACACAGCTATCTTAAGTCACTCTGGATAAGAGAGTCTGATAAATGTCTAACATGGAGATGTGAAATGGAGGGTGAGAGAGAAATATGGAAGAGAGAGGGAGGAGTGTAGAGTTAAGTGGGGCGTTATGGGAAATGTATACATTTTTGCTTAATGGAGAGAGAGAGAGAGAGAGAGCGAGAGAGCGAGAGAGAGAGAGAGAGAGAGAGAGAGAGAGAGAGAGAGAGAGAGAGAGAGAGAGAGAGAGAGAGAGAGAGAGAGAGAGAGAGTGAGAGTGAGAGTGAGAGTGAGAGAGAGGTCCAGTTGCCAGGACCACAAATATAAATTCCATTGTAATCCCTTTTTTATCCTATGTATATACTCAATTATTATGTTTATGTTTCATGAAACTGTTTTGTTTTTTATTATTATTGAAGAGGTTCACATTTGGGTTTATTTAGCTTTTGTATGACACATAGGCCTACCTTAATGAGATGACTGGCCCTGGTGGGTAGCACACAGCTTGTCTATTCTGGGGGAGATGGAGGTTGTCAGGCAGAGCACCATGTCATCCTCAGGCTGCAGTCTGGACCGGTATTTGCTCTTCAGGTAGGTGAGGGAGGAAAATCCACTTTCACAAAGATATGTTGTTGCAAAAGGCAAAAGGCTCAGCATTGCCTTTGCAGTGAGCTGGGGTAAGTCTTTCTGGCAATAAATCCAGAACTGAATGAGAGGCCTTGACTCATACACATTCTTGTGCGTGCTGTCTGTGGACAGCTCTATCAGCTGATCTTCCTCAGAGGCTGTCAAATTTGAGCTGTCATATGCTTTGTCTTTGAATGGAAACTGTATCCATATATTGTCCCTTCTCCAGGACTCAGCCTAAGAAAAGTACTTTCCAAATTGACTTTCGAGTGCCTCCAAGTGTCCAATAATTGCGTGTTTCACGTCAGGCGAAAGCACTGCAGAATCAGCCAACTCCTCAACTGATGGAAGCATAGAAAAGTTACCTTCCCTGATGCGCTCTCTCCATCTCGTTGTTTTCTTCAGAAAGCTTTTCATCTTGTCATACAGCTGAATGGCATGTGTATTACAGCCCTGCATGGAACTGTTCAGTTTGTTCAACTCTGAGAAAATATCCACAAGATATGCCAGTTTAGTGAGCCAGACATTGTCATTGAAATGTGCAGCCAGCTCTGCGCGGTTTTGGCCGGCTAGAAACTCGTGAATAGCTGTGCGTAACTCAAACACATGGGCCAAAACTGATCCACGAGAAAGCCATCTGATCTCAGAATGGTACAGGAGCGCATTGTGACCCTCTTCCGTAGCGTCGCAAAGTGCAGCAAAGAGGCGTGTTTGCAAGG
>CM042419.1:21497943-21517943 GCA_023634145.1 Thymallus thymallus
TCTTTGTATTGTAATGTGTCTGCTATCGGAGCCATCTGGAAAATGTCTATCGTTGTATTTTAGTCCAGAATATGAAGAAGACATACATTTTGTATATTTCTCTGTGTATCAAATATTTATCAGTCAGTTTCATATTATATTGTCTCTGTAATATAATTTTACAGTGTGAATAGTATTCAAATATATTGATATCAAGTTTTATACAATGTATTTATTTGTTTTTGGTTTCTGCCAAATCAAACCCAGCCACACTCTGCATGCAAGCTTGTACCATCGTCACAAATCAATAGGTAAACCAATCAAGCAATTAATCAAGCAACCAATCAACCACATCACGTCAGCTGGTACATTATCTCTGTTTTAAACTGTCCATCCCATGTCATCATCTATATCTCTTCACTAATCACCTCTAGTCATTTATACACTATTTACGTCTATTAATCTCTATTCATATCTATCTCCTCCTTAGACTCATAAACACATTTCACTATTGTATTTTTATTTACAAAAAAGGATTGCTGGTTCACTGTTTGAGTCAAGCCCATCCATTGTTTTAATGCTGATGCTTATGAATTGTGTTGAGTCAGTGATGTTGTAATCTTCTGATGTAGCATTAATTCTAACTCTGATTAGTGTTGTTATTGATCGTAATACTCCTCATCAGGTCTGATCGGTATCATTGATAACTATATCCATCATCGCGTCATATTGCTTAACATGAATGTAATAATGGGTTCTATTGGGATTGAAGGGAAGGTGAAACCTGTCGTCAACAGAATAAACCTTCCGTTCCCGGAGTCTCTCTGGTGTCTGTGTGTTCCATTACCCTGCTCTACAGTGAAAGGGTGGGGTCTGGGATGAAAGAGGGAGGAGGGAGAGAGAGAGAGAGAAGGGAGACTGGAGAGGATAGGTTGAAAGAAGGGAAATAGAGAGAGGATAGGGGGGAGAGGGAGATGGAGAGAGGAGGTGGGGTTAGGGGGAGAGAGAGAGGGGGAAGCAAGAGAGGAGTGAGAGATTACAGATCTTGGGTTGGGTTAGCTGGGGTCGTTTATGGGTCAGAACCAGACACCATAGATTACCTGCGCTTTTTTTATGCATTGGAAATAGTAACTGTTTCAAACCACTTAATACTAAAACAACATGCAAAAAACCACCTGGGTCAAGTATGTGAAATACTTTTGAATAATTGATGTGTGGTTGATTTTGTTTACCCAGCGTGGAGTTTGTACCTAAATGGCTATTCCATTGGTTTCCATTGTATCCATCATGCTAATCTGCTGCTGAAGTATGAAGAATGTTGACAATTTTGACCCAGCAGGTCTGGGTCAAAATTGTACCATAGTAAACCAAATCACACAGCTGCTCCTCCTCAGTCAGCCCTGTAATAGACAAATTATGCCGTCTGTTGGCCAATGCATGAACTACAATGCTGTATGGAATTTGTATTTTCTGAACTACATGAACTGATTGTGTGACAGGAAGGAAGCAGCATTCATTGTTAAATTGCAACGGTTTGCGAGGCAGCTATCCAATACTAGAACATAATACATCAATGTGTGTCAATCGTTCTTCGTTTCCAGGTAAACAAATGCAAAGCAAGAGTATGATTTTGTGATTTTGATCAAGTTTTGGCAGAGAACTTTAAGATAATGTATTCGTTTTAACAACCAATCAAATCGCGATGCTAGGTATATTTGTCCGCCCATTTCGGGTGCTTCCAAGTACCTGGACCAATCAACCAACGCCTCGGTGTATTCAGCCATTTTGTATGAAAATCAAGGATATCTGCCGCCGCTCCAGAAACCTGTGGATTATATCTAACGATGGAAGGGTGAGTGAAAAACATGTAGTTTTATGTCGAAGAGAAACTGAATTAATCGAACCATATTTTGACAGTTTTATATCCAGACATGTTGTTGTGCATTCTATTTACAATAGATGTGTGTTTTCTAGTAGTTTATGGTTTAGTTTGAGACGAGATGATGCTTGAGACTTTCAACAAGGCAAGCTAGCTAGTTAGCATTGTCTGCGCGTGAGCGTGTCCGGAAGAGATGCGAACTAGTTGAAGTTAAGACTTTTAATAAGGTTTGTTTTTAACTTATTATACTACAAATAACAAAACACGCTAGTTGCAGTTTTGTCATTGTAGACCAAAGTAACGAAGTAAAAAGTATGGCCAAACTTAGTAAAAAAAAAACGCCCATCTTGAAACAACGTGGCTTTTGTAGCTAATTTCCGCATTCTATGTGCGTTTGTGTGTGGAAGGCGAATGTTGTGTTCAGGATTAGGGTACATTCTTTCTACTCTATGGTTATTAGCTACTCTGGGGACATTTCATTTCAAGGAAGTGAACTAAAGCAAGTTTTCTTGTGTAAATTCAGTTTCTAACTACCTATGAACTTTCAGAAAGTTAGTAACCGAACTTCCTCTTTCCTCCTCCCCATTCCTCGTCTCCTCTCTCCCCCCCCCCCCCCTTTGTCTCAGCAGACACAAGTTAGATGCTGATCTGTATCCTATGGGACCTGGCTACGTCACAGACATAGAGTAAGTTTCCGGATTTTACATTTAGAATAGCTCTAAAATGTTATGTAAAATGTTGATTTACTGATTTACCTATTGGTTGATCTTTTAGGAAAATGCATCCTGCCTTCTTTGGAGTAACTCAAATGAGTAACCCTCATTTTCTCTCTCTCCCCAGTGTCTCAGTGGGTACCAAGGTAGGTGTCATTTCATTCACAATTTAATTCCTTCGTTTTTTCCTTTACTTCTTTACCCCTGTCTTCTGTGCTAAAACTCTGGTTAGTCTCTCTCTCCTCTCTGGCTATGTCTCCCAGAGTGCTCTTTGCATTAGTGTTCTTCTCTTTGTCTCTCGAATGTCCCCGTCAGTCTTCTGGTCTGGCTGTAACAGTAGCTGTATTGTAGAGAGACAGAGAGAGGCTGCTGGGCCACTCCAGACATGAGCACCATTGACTGACTGACACACAGAGCAGCTTCATTGACTGTAGTCTGACTGAGCAAGACCATCTGTCTTGACTGACCGCTCCTCTCCAGCCACAACTCTGTTAATACATTTACCAGGGTTGTGTTCGTTGGTGCACGTAGCAAAACCTGTTTGCAACAGAAAATGGAAACGAGTTTCTTATTGAGCATGTTCTTCCAGTTGGTGCTTAGTGAATACGACCCAGCTATCTCTAACATTGATAAACTCTATGAACCAGCGAGACCCGTCTCTCTCTGTCTCCATGGTGTATGTGGTTATGATCATTGTGAATGTTCCTTTCTCTTCCAGAGGGGATCTGATGAACTGTTCTCCTCCTACATCATGACCCCAGGTTTGTGTGTGTGTGTGTGTAGCAAATGGTAATGTGTGTTAAACAGAATGCTCTGTGCTGTTTCTCTAGTAGTTAATGGTGCTAAGAGTAAGAAGTTAAATAAAAAGGTGTTTGTGTTTGTAGCCAACGGTAACGACAGTAAGAAGTTCAAAGGTGAGATGAGGAGCCCCAGCGCTCCATCGCGTGTCATCCACCTGCGCCAGCTGCCCGGGGACATCCAGGATTCTGAGGTCATCAGCATGGGAATGCCCTTCGGGAAGGTCACAAACCTTCTGATGATGAAGGGAAAGAACCAGGTACGCAGAAACTCTACAGATCCTAATGAACCACTGCCCTAAAGGTGTTCACACACGCACTACAGACCCTCTACCCTAAAGCTGTTCACTAACACTACAGATCCTCTACCCTAAAGCTGTTCACTAACACTACAGACCCGCTACCCTAAAGCTGTTCACTAACACTACAGACCCTCTACCCTAAAGCTGTTCACTAACACTACAGACCCTCTACCCTAAAGCTGTTCACTAACACTACAGACCCTCTACCCTAAAGCTGTTCACTAACACTACAGATCCTATAACCTAAAGCTGTTCACTAACACTACAGATCCTATAACCTAAAGCTGTTCACTAACAATACAGATCCTCTACCCTAAAGCTGTTCACTAACACTACAGATCCTATAACCTAAAGCTGTTCACTAACACTACAGATCCAATAACCTAAAGCTGTTCACTAACACTACAGATCCTAAAGCTGTTCACTAACACTACAGATCCTAAAGCTGTTCACTAACACTACAGATCCTAAAGCTGTTCACTAACACTACAGATCCTGAAGCTGTTCACTAACACTACAGATCCTAAAGCTGTTCACTAACACTACAGATCCTATAACCTAAAGCTGTTCACTAACACTACAGATCCTCTACCCTAAAGCTGTTCACTAACACTACAGATCCTCTACCCTAAAGCTGTTCACTAACACTACAGATCCTCTACCCTAAAGCTGTTCACTAACACTACAGATCCTCTACCCTAAAGCTGTTCACTAACACTACAGATCCTCTACCCTAAAGCTGTTCACTAACACTACAGACCCTTCACCCTAAAGCTGTTCACTAACACTACAGACCCTTCACCCTAAAGCTGTTCACTAACACTACAGACCCTCTACCCTAAAGCTGTTCACTAACACTACAGACCCTCTACCCTAAAGCTGTTCACTAACACTACAGACCCTTCACCCTAAAGCTGTTCACTAACACTACAGACCCGCTACCCTAAAGCTGTTCACTAACACTACAGACCCGCTACCCTAAAGCTGTTCACTAACACTACAGACCCGCTACCCTAAAGCTGTTCACTAACACTACAGACCCGCTACCCTAAAGCTGTTCACTAACACTACAGACCCTCTACTCTAAAGCTGTTCACACGCAAACACCTTCCCGGGCTGATCTTTTTTGTGTGTGTATAGGCTTTCCTGGAGATGAACACTGTGGACCAGGCTCAGACCATGGTGAACTACTACGCTACAGTCACCCCTCTCATCAGACAGCAGCCTGTCTTCATGCAGTACAGCAACCACAAGGAACTCAAGACTGACAACTCACCTAACCAAGTGGTAAGAGGACATTTACACAATTGACCCATACCAATATGACAATCACTAACTTGTAAGTTTATTTGTCATATGCAGAGTTTACAGCATAGTGCGCACACAGTACAATGACATTCTTACTGGCAAGCATGCAACGTTGGGAAAAAGTTGTAATAACTATGTTTGTCGTCTTTCCCTCCAGAGAGTCCAGGCAGCACTGCAGGCAGTGAATGCTGTCCAGGGTGGCACCATGTTGGGCTCTACTATGTCCGGTATGGGGGGTGGGATGGGCGCTACCATGTCAGTCGGAGGGGGAGAGATGGGAGCCAGGGGCATGGCCACCCAGAGCCCTGTCCTTAGAGTCATAGTAGAAAACCTCTTCTATCCCGTCACACTGGAAGTTCTGCACCAGGTACACACATCATGAATGTGTTGAAATTGTTATCATTTGCTTGTTGTTGTCAAAATGTCGAGCAGGGATATGGAACCTGTGGGTGTGTTCTCCCATGTAGATCTTCTCCAAGTATGGGTCTGTTCTGAAGATCATCACCTTCACTAAGAACAATCAATTCCAGGCTCTGGTCCAATACGCTGACCCAATGACCGCACAGCACACCAAACTGGTATGTACACACCTCTACACACACACACACACACCTCAATGCACCTCTGATTTCGCCGTCTCTGCAGTCTCCAGACAGTCAGAACATCTGTAACGGATGCTGTAAATGGACTTCCCTGAACACGCACACCTAACCCCTCTGTGTCTTCAGTCTCTAGACGGTCAGAACATCTATAACGGCTGCTGTACTCTGAGGGTGAGTTTCTCCAAGCTGACCAGCCTCAACGTGAAGTTTAACAACGATAAGAGCCGCGACTACACCAGACCTGACCTCTCTACTGGAGAGCAACACAACCCTCAGCCTGGAATGGACCAGCACGCTATGGCTGCCGCATTCGGTAACACACACGTTAGACCTGTGTTTCTAAACCTGTTTTGTAACAGGAGCTAGCACGTTGCTATCAAGGTGCTCTTCTGGAGACGGTCAAACTGACCCTGAAATGTCCCCCTCTCTCTCCAGGAGCTCCAGGTCTGATCTCAGCATCTCCTTATGGACACGGATTCCCCCAGGCCTTTACGCTACAGCAGGCTGCAGGTACATGGTCAGGTTAGCACACAGTCAGCTGGTTTACTCTACCTATTGCTTGCACGTGCATGGTCAGGTTAACACAGTCAGCTGGTTTACTCTACCTATAGCCTGCTAGAACTCTATTCTTGCTCCTTATTATTAGAAAACTATTACTAGTTAGTAGAAGTCAGGTCATTGGTCTGTCTACTCCAGCTGCACGTGTCGGCCCCGGTGCTTGAGAGAACTTTCTTTGTGTGTGTGTCTAGGTCTGTCTATGCCTGGTGCCTTGGCGTCATTGGGTATGGGTCCAGGTGGCATGGCCGCTAGTCGTCTCGGCCTACAAGCCCTCGGCGGTGGAGGAGGACCAGCTGGCGTCCTATTGGTCAGCAACCTCAACCCAGAGGTCAGGACTGTTACTGCCCGCACACACTTTCTATCTCTCTCACGTACAAGCACACCAGTATACACCCTTTCTCTCACACACACACACCATAGTAAACTTTCTTTTAAATGAGTGTTTCTCCACAGTTTAGAACTAACAGTCTTCTGTTATCTTCCATTTCATGGCTTAATTTTTGTCTTCTTGAGTTGCTGGAGACACAATAATACTTATCTAGAGACACTCCCCCATGTTATTGTACTGTATTATGGGGCCTGTACTGTTTCATTATTAATGTCTCTTTTCTCCTAGTGTTGCCATAGTGACAGCGTTTTAATTTAGACACTATTCTCTCTGTGTTTACTGACCTTGTTTTTTTTCTTCACCTCCTTTTCTTTCTTTTATTCTCTCTCCCTCCATCTCATCTCATCATCTTTGCCCTTTATAAAAACTCACTCCTCTGCCATCTTTCTTCTCATGCTCCCTCTTCCCCCTTTCTCTCTCCCTCTTCCATCTTTCTCTCTCTTCTCCATGTGATCCTCCCGTGGACCTCTTGGCTGCTGACTGCTGGACTCCATCCCTCCATCCCTGACTCCACTCTCCTCCTCCACTTTACCCCTGTCCCCTCCCTCCCTCTTTCTCTCTCCCCCTCCCTGGTCCCTCTACCTCCCCTTGCTGTTTATAAAGAGCGTTACACCAAACTGCCTCTTTATTCTCTTTGGTATGTTATCAGCCTTTTGTTTCCCTTTTACTTTATATTTTATATTTACCTACTGTTACCAATAATATTACATCATCACTGTACCTTTCACTGTACCTACCTCATTCAGTCAGTTCTTCATTTACCCTTGTGTTGACCTAAAATATTATATCATCACTGTACCTTTCACTGTACCTACCGCATTCAGTCAGTTCTTCATTTACCCTTGTGTTGACCTAAAATATTTATGTTTAGCATTCTTTAATCTGTTTCGCCTTATATATTTATTTAATTACCAACTGGTACTGAATATACTGTGATCGGTACCGTATCTTACTCAATAGTAACTGTTATCAGGGCTGGTTTTCATGGTGTGGTCTGTCTGTTGGTGTGTCTTGTCTCTGAATCGGAAATCTCTTCTTTACATGTTAGCAGTCTGAATCAGTCCTTTAATTTCAATGTCCTGAACCTTGAGTAGTGTCGTATTATAGAACTGGTTGTCAGGGCATTACACCACTGGCATCACAACTAAGTCTCTTTATATTAATGAAACATGCATCTGATTTGGAGTGTGTGCTGTGTTTCACCTGTGTGTGTTCTCCAGGTGTGTATGGCGACGTGATGAGAGTGAAGATTCTGTTCAATAAGAAGGACAACGCTCTGGTCCAGATGGCTGATGGCACACAGGCTCAGCTAGGTACTGTGTGTGAGACTGTTTCTGTATTTATTGTGTGTGTTCAAGTAGTTAATAGCACGTGTGTTCTGAAGTTTGACTGTCTTGTCTTCTCCTCAGCGATGAGCCACCTGAACGGGGTGCGTCTCCATGGCCGATCTCTACGTGTCTCCATGTCTAAACACACCACCGTACAGCTTCCCAGAGAAGGTATGTACACACACTATCTAAACACACAACTGCCCAGAGAAGGTATGTACACACACTATCTAAAGGCAGTCTAAAATCAACTACTGTTATGTCACGTTCTGTTATTTCATGTTCTTCTCGATCCTATTCAAGGCCATGAGGACCAGGGGTTGACTAAGGACTATGCCACCTCTCCTCTCCATCGCTTTAAGAAGCCTGGCTCCAAAAACTACAACAACATCTACCCTCCCTCTGGCACACTGCACCTCTCCAACATACCGTATGTACACACACACACACAACATCCCCTTTAAGTTTGAAAGTGTCCTATTGTTTTCTCTGGTAATGCTTTTTCTCTCTCTAGTCCTGCAGTAGGAGAGGAGGACCTGAAGGCACTGTTCAGCAGTTCAGGAGCTTCAGTCACAGCCTTCAAGTTCTTCCAGTAAGTCTCAACATCCAACTACACTTTTATGACATCACTATCTTATGAAATACTAGTCTTTATGACATTTTTACCAAATTATGCAATAGTCTTTGTGGCATTACTACCCAACGATGTATTGGTCTTTGACGTCACTACCTGATGATGTAATGGTCTTTGTCGCATCACTACCTGGTGATGTAATGCTCTTTATGGCATCACTACCTGGTGATGTAATGATCTTTATGGCATCACTACCTGATGATGTACTAGTCTTTATGGCATCACTACCTGATGTAATAGTGAATCCTCTTTCCTCGTGTGTGTGTGTGTGTGTGTGTGTAGGAAGGACCGTAAAATGGCTCTGATCCAGATGAGCTCAGTGGAGGAAGCTGTTGAGAGTCTCATCGAGTTCCACAACCATGATTTGGGAGATAACCACCACCTCCGAGTGTCTTTCTCCAAATCTACCATCTAACACACACACGACTGTAACTAGAGTATAGACCAAACCTGTTTATCAGATTGCCTTCCACATCGTTTGTATGTCAAGTCTTATTCCACACGAGACACACTTAATCATTCCTTAGTTATCATTATACTTATGTTTTATCATTTTTACACAATTATTAATGTTTACTATGGATGTAATCGTTCATATTTTATTCTAGTAGTTCAATGGAGGGAAACTCACAGAACTCTCCAAGATGCACATCTAGTATTTCTGTTTCTATACTCTGCAGAATGAACATCTAGTCTTTCTGTTTCTATATTACAATTTTCTTTTTTTCCCATTTGATATACTTAAAAAAAAAAAATCCATTGATTTCTGATATTCAATTGATTGTTTTCTGTTTCTACAGTCCTAGGGATCTTCACCACTAGTCATACTGATCTAACAAAATGCATTTCCGCAACAGTCTAGTGCCTTAACCAGACCAGCCGGCTAGCCTTTCCATGCTATTACATTGATTTGATCCGATTTGGACTCTCAAATAAGCTTTTTTTGTTTGAACATCAATGTTTTGATTTTAAATATGGCTGCGGTCTTTCATTTTGATTTCTAGATGTACACTATGCATTCCATTTCTATTTTTGTAACAGTAGATCTATACTCTATCATTTTCTATACCGTGTACTGTTTGATATCTACCAGTCACTGTGCCTCAAGTCTTAATTCTTGCTCCAGAGGTGCCACTTACAATCATGCAGCATTTAGTCTTTAGTGCCTACTTCACCCCTAATCTAATACACACACGCAATACTCCAGTTTATTTCATACAGCCTTAGATATTTAGTGCCTACTATTACCTTGGGTCTCGTGCGCGGACTGTATATATATATGGCTTTTGCTATAAATTCTTCTGTAGAATAAACTGTTTCATGTTGATGTTATTGAGTACCAAAGTACCTACCACCCCTGCTACTTAAAAATCCATGTCAGTTTATAAGACATTGATGTTCTAAATTCAATTTACTCACATTGTTTTGATTCTATGGTCCAACTTGAAAGACCGCATCTAGGGATTTGATTTTATGTTGTCATTTTATATCTAATCAATCAGCCACTAGATTAAAAAAAATAGTAATTTTGAACAAGTAATGCCTTCAATTTGTGATATTAATTTTCTTGTCCCATTTTTGTTTAATGAAAGTTAAATTCCTCCATGTTGGTAGAGTACTAAAGCATGAATATATACTGTATGTTCACCTAGTTGATATCACAGTGGATAGCTGTGAGGTAGTTCTGTATTCCTGTCTTGGTAACGGTTGTCGCTTTTATTTTCCATTATGGGTTTTATTGGGGTCAGGGGTCAACATGTCATAAAGCAGGGGGAGGGTTTTTGTCTCTCTATATTTAGTGTTTTTGTACCACAGTGATTTGGATTAATGATCCAATTTCTTTCCAACATGTATATTTTGATATATCGGTAACAAACGTTGATTCCAACATGTATATTTTGATATAAAGTTAATGCCAGCTTTCTTTGGAGGGCTGTAAAGATGAGTTTTGTATCACAAAGAAATTAAACTTAATGGAACACGGCAATGTGTCTGTATTTTGATGATTTCTGAGTTCCAACTGGCTCCCTAGTCACAAGCCACTACCACTATTGGCACCTACTCCCTATAGGCACACTTGTACAGGTGCAGCTCAATAAATTAGAATATTGTGGAAAAGTTAAATATTGTAGACTCAAGGTGTCACACTAATCAGCTAACTAACTCAAAACACCTGCAAAGGTTTCCTGAGCCTTTAAATGGTCTCTCAGTCCAGTTCAGTAGGCTTCACAATCATGGGGAAGACTGCTGACTTGACAGTTGTGCAGAAGACAGTCATCAACACCCTCCACAAGGAGGGAAACCCTCAAAAGATCATTGCTAAAGAAGCTGGCTGTTCACAGAGTGCTGTATCCAAGCATATTCATGGAAAGTCGAGTTGAAGGAAGAAGTGTGGTAGGAAAAGGTGCTCAAGCAACAGGGATAATCAGAGACTTGAGAGGATTGTCAAGCAAAGGCCATTCAGAAATGTGTGGGAGCTTCACAGGGAGTGGACTGAGGCAGGAGTCGGTGCATCAAGAGCCACCACGCACAGACGTATCCAGGAAATGGGCTACAACTGTCGCATTCCTCGTGTCAAGCCACTCCTGAACCAGAAGCAAACGTCAGAAGCGTCTTACCTGGGCTAAGGAGAAAAATAACTGGTCTCTCTTTTCAGATGAAATTAAATTTTGCATTTCATTTGGCAATCAAGGTCCCAGAGTCTGGAGGAAGAGTGGAGAGGCACAGAATCCAAGTTGTTTGAAGTCCAGTGTGAAGTTTACACAGTCAGTGATGATTTGGGGAGCCATGTCATCTTCTGGTGTTGGTCCACTGTGTTTCATCAAGTCCAAAGTCAACTCAGCCGTCTACCAGGAAATGTTAGAGCACTTCATGCTTCCTTCTGCTGACAAGCTTTATGGAGATGCTGATTTCATTTTCCAGCAGGACTTGGCACCTGCCCACACTGCCAAAGGTACCAATACCTGGTTCAATGACCATGGGATTACTGTGCTTGATTGGCCAGCAAACTCGCCTGATCTGAACCCCATAGAGAATTTATGGGGTATTGTCAAGAGGAAGATGAGAGACACGAGACCTAACAATGCAGACGAGCTGAAGGCCGCTATCGAATCAACCTTGGCTTCCATAACACCTCAGCAGTGCCACAGGCTGATCAACTCCATGCCACGCTGCATAGATGCAGTGATTCATGCAAAAGGAGCCTCAACCAAGTACTGACTGCATGTACAAGAACATACTTT
Source organism: Thymallus thymallus (assembly GCA_023634145.1). NCBI lineage: Eukaryota > Metazoa > Chordata > Actinopteri > Salmoniformes > Salmonidae > Thymallus > Thymallus thymallus. The sequence continues at coordinate 21,509,674 of CM042419.1, forward strand.
TCAGAAGGCCGATTTTCACTGGTCTTATGTCATATTCTAATTTTCGGAGATACTGAACTTCATGAGCTGTAAACCGTAATCATCAAGATTAAAACAAATACAGACTTAAACTATTTCACTTTTTGTGTAATTAATCCACGATATGAGTTTCACTTTGTCAATTGAATTATTGAAATTACTTTTCCACAATATTCTAATTTATTGAGATGCAACTGTATATCTGAACGGATTTGAGAGGTTTTAAGCAAGCTTCTTTGCCTTCTGATAGGCTTGGGAATGACCCTCTAACTGGTCAATCCCTTTATGGCCACCTGGTGGAGCCAGAGCCATGTAAAGAGAAAGTATACATCACTGTAGCCAGGAAAATAATATAGCACTAGGTGAAGCCATCTCTCGCTCTGACACTGTCCCCACTGCTACAGAGGTGACTTTTCCCATATTACATAGGATTAAATGCATAGAAATAATATGAATAGAACGGTCAACTCATTGACTTGAATGGGGACTCCCGTTCTATTCATTATATTTCTATGCATTTAATCCTATCCGTTAGCCGAAATGGGCCCTGATGATTATCTCTCTGTGACATCAACTGTGTGACATTTTCTTGTGATTTTACTTCTAGGACTTTGTTTTGGTGACAGTGCCTTCTGTTCAGTCCTCATGTCCCTTAATAACCGTAGGGGTCTGGTGGTTTTCCTCTATATATATATACATATATTTATTTATTTATTTTGACAACTGCTCATGTTAAAACAAATCTGTCAGTATCCTGGATACGAGGCGGGCCAGTAACCAGAGGGTTGCCAATTCCGATCCCAGTGCTCTTGGGGATATCTGGCGGGAGTGAGCAGACAGCCGGAGGGTTGCTGGCAGTGGCCTCAATATCCCATGTGCAACATACTGCCGTTCTGCCCTTGAGCAAGGCACTTAAGTTCACACAGCTCCAGGCGGGCTCCACCCTGTTCTGCTTGTGTGTTGGGTTGGGTAGAGCATCTACAAGCTACTTCATCCTCTTGCATGTTTGTTTAAACACGCATGCTCCAGACCGGCAGAGAGATGGAGGGGAGGGAGACAGGAGACTAGGGGGGAGAAGCAGAGGTAGAGGGATGAGGGGTGTGTGTTTAAAAATGCATGCTCCAGACCGGCAGAGAGATGGAGGGTAGGGAGACAGGAGACTAGGGGGGGGGGGGGGGGGCAGGGGTAGAGGGATGAGGGGTGTGTGTTTAAACATGTGTGCTCCAGACTGCCACCTTGTGAATAATTCAGTCAGACAGTCAGACAACATGCAGCTGGGTCTAAGTTGTTTGGGTTAGGATGGTTAGTTTATTATTCATTGATTTAGGTTATGATGGTTAGAATGGTTTATTACACAGAGCAGATGCAGTATGCCAGTAGATGTATTATTATACAGCTGTATTTTGGTTATATTGGTTATGATGGGGGTATATATAGGTATGTTCATACATACAATATGTATTCTTACAATACTCTAATACTTAAATTATATACATTCTTGCAGCACAGATGCGCTACAATGATTATTCTGGAACAGTACAAATGTAGTAATAACTTGATCACACGTTTTGTAAAGATGTAGTAACTGTATTGACAGTGATTCTAAGCTAACACTGTCAGTATTATCCTAACCCATGGTCATGTTATGTATATGTGGATACAGTTTAATACAGCTGAACTAAGCGGCTTCAGAGTCGCGAGAGCAGTGAGTCAGACACTGTCCCCAGAGGTAAGAGACTGTGAGACTCCGCCAGCTCAGAGTGAGAGAGAGGGAGGATGGGGAGAGGGAGGGAGAGAAGGTGAAAAGGAGCAGCGAGGAGATTCTAGCAGCAGCGGGAGCTGAGAATCAGATTCACCACGAGGAGTGTTGTCACCGTGAGAGACCGTTGGAAGGATCGCCACCTTATTCACTCTGTCGGTCTGTCTCTCTGCCAGTCTGTGTGTGTGTGTCTCTGTGCGTTGATCCGTAAAGAGCATTGTGGAGTGTGTGGACCATGAAGCCCAATCGGATTTGCATCCAAATCAGCGGAAACAGACAGAAGAGGAAAATGGGACGGGAAGAGTGTGATAGCTGGTGATCTCTGATAAAAAAAGAGCAGAAATAACAGGACCTAACCAACCACTCTCACTGAGGAAACGGTCAACCTGTCGAACATCTGAGGAATATTAAAATGGACCTCCCTTAACGAAGGGAGTTGTTTAGGACCACATCTTACCTTCAGCACCAAAACAGAATTTGTTACTGCGGAAACTGGTCAGTATTGAAACATCTTACAGAGGAACCTTCGGCACCAAAACGTAATTTCTTACTGAAGAAACTGTTCAGCACTGGAACATATCTCACTGAAAAACTGTTCAGTTTGGAACATGTCTCACTGAAGAAACTGTTCAGTACCAAAACAACTCCCAGAGGAAACTGTTACGAACCATTATATCTCTTACTGAAGACAGTTCAGTCCCAGCGAGCTGAGGGGAGTCAGGATGTTCGGTCCCCAGACAACATTAAACCCAGATTGGATTTGGCTTTGCGTCTCTTTGTGGAGTGGAGGAGTGGAGAGAAGAGGTTTCTATTTATGCTATTTGTGTGTGATCGAAAGAGAGGACAACATTGTGAGACGGCTGATAATTCATCAATGCCCGTCTTTAAAGAAATACTGAAATAGTCACTATTTTGGACATCATAGTCAGGAGAATTAAAGTCACTAGTTTGGACGTCGTATTCAGGAGAGCACGAGTTGTACGATGGGAGGACAAGTTACAGACCCTGGCAAGAATATAGACACTCTTCCTGTATTGATTGAGTGATTTGCGCAACATGGAAGCGCAACAGGTTAGGTTTAGGAATGCTAGTGATTGGTTAGGGTAAGGTTAGCTTTAGGTATGCTAGCAAATAAGTAAAGGTTCAGGATAAAGTTTGTAAACAAAAACACGCTAAAACAACAACACACCTGGATTCAAACCGCACTACAAAGTCCTGGATTCAAACCGCATTACAAAGTCCTGGATTCAAACCGCATTACAAAGTCCTGGATTCAAAGTCCTGTACATTACGCCCTATGCCACCCTGTTTCAACTAACAGGCTGGAATGATCAGAACGGACTGGGATCTTTGAATGACCCGAAACTGATTGAGACTGTCCATGCTCTGGATATTCAAAACTCAACTGTAAGCTAACATAACCAGCAAACAGCAAAACCTGTGGAGGTGGATCTAACAAGTAGACTTCAAGTGGACACTATGATGTTGTGTGTAACTGGTTTGAGGAGTGTGAGGTGGACGGCTCGGCCTTGTCAGAGGAGTGTGTGTAGTTGTGTGACGCAGGTGGTTCTGATGTGTCTGACCGTCCTGTCGTCCTGTCTGTCCGTCTGGGCTGAAGACCAGATCATCTTCGACCATCATGCTGTCTACTGGAACAGCACTAACCCCAGGTAGGATAATACAGTCTGTGTGTGTGTGGATGATACAGTCTGTCTGTCTGTATGTGTGTGTGTGTGTGTGTGTGTGTGTGTGTGTGTGTGTGTGTGTGTGTGTGTGTGTGTGTGTGTGTGTGTGTGTGTGTGTGTGTGTGTGTGTGTGTGTGTGTGTGTGTGTGTGTGTGTGTGTGTGTGTGTGTGTGTGTGTGTGTGTGTGTGTGTGTGGATGCTATAATTGAGCTGAAAGCTCCTTTTGTCTCTGATAGACAATGAGGGCATCATGCCTCCCTCTTTCATTCTGCCAGTAACTGGAGGTATAGGGGATAGACAGACAGACAGACAGACAGACAGACAGACAGACAGACAGACAGACAGACAGACAGACAGACAGACAGACAGACAGACAGACAGACAGACAGACAGACAGACAGACAGACAGACAGACAGACAGACAGACAGACAGACAGACAGACAGACAGACACTGCTATGGTTACACTGCTGTGGTTAGCTGGGTCTCATTGACATGGTGCAGAGCAGCCTCGCTCTGTCAGTCTAATGAATTCTGACAGACTGGACAGGACAGCCTCCCTCCCACTCCCTCCCTCTCTCTCGCTCTCTCTCTCTCTCTCTCTCTCAGGTACATATATAAACAGTGAAAGTGCTCCCTCTCTATCACGGTTGAATTACCACTAACAGCCCTGTCTCCCCCTGCAACACACACACACACACACACACTGACGCTGCTGAGTTAGTCCAGCTAACAGCCGTCTCCCCCTGCAACACACACACACACACACACTGACGCTGCTGAGTTAGTCCAGCTAACTGCCGTCTCCCCCTGCAACACGCACACACACACACACACACACACACACTGACACTGCTGAGTTAGTCCAACTAACAGCTCTGTCTCTCCACAAGCGCTCAAATATTTAACAGGCAAGGAGGAAGACTCTCTCTCTTCTCTCTCTCTCTCTCTCCTCCTCTACTCTCCTCTCCTCTCCTCTCAATTTAAATTTAAGGGCTTTATTGGCATGGGAAACATATTTAAACATTGCCAAAGCAAGTGAAGTAGATAATAAACAATAAAAATGAACAGTAAACATTACACTCAGAAGTTCCAAAAGAATAAAGACATTTTCATATGTCATATTATGTATATATACAGTTGAAGTCGGAAGTTTACATACACTTAGGTTGAAGTCATTAAAACTCATTTTTCGACCACTCCACAGATTTCATGTTAACAAACTATAGTTTTGGCAAGTCAGTTAGGACATCTACTTTAAGCATGACACAAGTAATTCTTCCAACAATTGTTTACAGACAGATTATTTCACTTATAATTCACTATATCACAATTCCAGTGGGTCAGAAGTTTACATACACTAAGTTGACTGTGCCTTTAAACAGCTTGGAAAATTACAGAAAATGATGTCTTGGCTTTAGAAGCTTCTGATAGGCTAATTTACATCATTTGAGTCAATTGGAGGTGTACCTGTGGATGTATTTCAAGGCCTACCTTCAAACTCAGTGCCTCTTTGCTCTGACATCATGGGAAAATCTAAAGAAATCAGCCAAGACCTCAGAAAAATGTTTATAATAATAATTGTAGACCTCCACAAGTCTGGTTCATACTTGGGAGCAATTTCCAAACACCTGAAGGTACCACGTTCATTTGTACAAACAATAGTACGCAAGTATAAACACCATGGGACCACGCAGCCATTATACCAAACTTATTGTGGGAATTCACCAAACTTATTGTGGGAAGCTTGTGGAAGGCTACCTGAAACGTTTGACCCAAGTTAAACAATTTAAAGGTAATGCTAACAAATACTAATTGAGTGTATGTAAACGTCTGACCCACTGGGAATGTGATGAAAGAAATAAAAGGTGAAATAAATCATTCTCTCTACTATTATTCTGACATTTCACATTCTTAAAATAAAGTGGTGATCCTAACTGACCAATTATAGGGAATTTTAACTAGGATTAAATGTCAGGAATTGTGAAAAACTGAGTTTAAATGTATTTGGCTAAGGTGTATGTAAACTTCTGACTTCAACTGTACACCTCTCTCTCTATCCTTTCTCGCTCTCTCCTCTCTCTTTTCTCTCCGTCTCTTTATTTATTTTTTTCCTTTCTCACTCTGCTCTTCCCCTCCTCCCTCCGTCAACGTGCTACATCAGACGTCATCCTTTGTTTGTGCGAACGATTTGTGTTGTTTGTGCAGAATTAATGTGTAATGGGAGGTTGATGGACAAGTTTGTTTATACAGGAACAAATTAACAGGAGATGATCTTAAAACCACATACACACACACAGACACAGACACACAGCTTTGTTTTTGTGAAACACACACAGACACACACACCTGTCTCTGTAGCCTCAGAGAATAGCACAATCTAATCCCAGACTTTATCCTTCAAAATCATTATTTTCTTCTCCTCCCATTTCCTCCCCAGCCCGTTTTCCCATCTCTCTTCTGGGAGGCTTTGCGGTTCTCTCCATCCTCCCTCCAGAGGTCCCTAATGATGGTTGACGAGGGTTTCATGCTATGGGATGGATGTCCTCAGAGAGAGACTGAAAGGGGAAGACAGTAGCTTGTGTTTGTGTGCGGAAAGGCCTACTCTCCTCTCAACTGTGTCAGACACACAGACTTAGCCATGTGCAGTCTCTCCTGTCCCCTGCGGCACATTCACATCCATGTACCGGCCTCTCCCTTTCCCCCCAAGACACACACACACACACACCACACTTTCTCTACTGTCCCCTGTGGCATACACAGATATATCTTTCAGTTTCTTACACACACATCTTTAATATACACTTACATGTGACAGTGAACCTCTGTGTGTGTGTGTGTGTGTGTGTGTGTGTGTGTGTGTCTGTCTGTCTGTCTGTCTGTCTGTCTGTCTGTCTGTGTCTGTCTTCCTTTTATTCACACCGTGACTGAGCTACACCAGTTATGACAAACACTTCTAAACAACAGAAAAGACAAGACGACAAAAGCCTGTTAATGTCTCTGACCTGATTACAATACAATAATCAAAGCTTCTGTTGTGTGCGTGTGTGCCTGCGTGTAAGCTCTCAGTACACCATTTTTACAGAGAGAGAGACAGAGAGAGAGACAGAGGGAGGCAGAGAGACAGAGGTTGTAAGAAGAGAAGGAGAAGAGTTGTGAAGCGAGAGGTGGATAAGAGAGATTGTGTGGGAGAGAGACAGGAAGAGATGTTTTGCTGGTGTACATGATCTGTTTTCCACTTGGTTTAGCTTCACAGGTGATGTTAAATGTCTATAAAAACTTTCACTCAGAAAACTTTGTTAAGAAATCTCTGTTTTTATGTGGTGTGTGTGTGTGTTTGATACTGCAATCACATGACCACTCATGATACATTTTAAAAGATGGAGGCACTTCTCTGAAATATCCCCTTATTCGTAATCTGATCTCGCTTCACTGATGGGTCGTTCTTGAATTATGGTGGCATTTGAGCATGGCATTTTGAAAAACATTATTTTAAATTTGTATTTTAAAAAAAATGTATTTAGTTACATCTTCCCATTCTAAATCAACTAATATGGTAGCTTAATTACTTTAAATAACGTTTACCATTATGATAACATTACACTACCAGTAGGAGTATTAACACCAATGAGGGTAACACCAATGATGGTAACACCAATTAGACAATTAGAGGTTTTTCTTAAATGGAGGCCACAAATGCTCAAATCTAAGGTCATCAATCCTTTAAAAATAATTTACTGAAGTGATATGATTAATCATTTTGCTCACAATGTTATTTCCCTTCATTTACATTCACTAACACCAAGTGACACTTTGGATTTAGACACACCAAATTATCCATTGAATCCTCAAATGTATGACATACTAAAAGTGTGTGTTTAGCTAATAATTGTATAAAACATAGACCACTCCCGAACAGTTTGCCACTGGAGAGAATGCTCAAGGTCCTTGTATATCTTTGTAACCAGTGATTTTCAAGGTGGTAACACCAATTACATAACATTGAGGGACACACATTATAAAATTTGGAACCAAAAATCTCCAATTTGAACTCCAGACCAAAGGACCAATTGTTTGTTTCTTGGCCCAAGCAAGTCTCTTCTTCTTATTGGTGTCCATTAGTAATGGTTTCTTTGCAGCAATTCGACCATGAAGGCCTGATTCACACAGTCTCCTCTGAACAGTTGATGTTGAGATGTGTCTGTTACTTGAACTCTGTGAAGCATTTATTTGGGCTGCAATTTCTGAGGCTGGTAACTCTAATGAACTTATCCTCTGCAGCAGAGGTAACTCTGGGTCTTCCATTCCTGTGGCGGTCCTCATGAGAGCCAGTTTCATCATAGCGCTTGATGGTTTTTGCGACTGCACTTGAGTGACCTTCATGTCTTAAAGTAATGATGGAATGTAATTTCTCTTTGCTTATTTGAGCTGTTCTTGCCATAATATGGACTTGGTCTTTTACCAAGTAGAGTTATCTTCTGTATACCACCCCTACCTTGTCACAACACAACTGATTGGCTCAAACGCATTAAGAAGGAAAGAAATTCCACAAATTCACTTTTAAGAAGGCACACCTGTTAATTGAAATGCATTCCAGGTGACTACCTCATGAAGCTGGTTGAGAGAATGCCAAGAGTGTGCAAAGCTGTCATCAAGGCAAAGGGTGGCAATTTGAAGAATCTCAAATATAAAATATATTTTGATTTGTTTAACACTTTTTTGGTTACTACATGATTCCATATGTGTTATGTCATAGTTTTGATGTCTTCACTATTATTCTACAATCAAATTTTTTTCACTATTATTCTA
>CM042419.1:21522943-21652885 GCA_023634145.1 Thymallus thymallus
CTTTGACCTCTTTTAGTCTCTTTACCTTTATATCTCTATCTCTATTAGTGCTGTCAATATCTCTATCAATCACGTTACTATCTCTATTAGTGCTGTCAATATCTCTATCAATCACGTTACTATCTCTATTAGTGCTGTCAATATCTCTATCAATCACGTTACTATCTCTATTAGTGCTGTCAATATCTCTATCAATCACGTTACTATCTCTATTAGTGCTGTCAATATCTCTATCAATCATGTTACTATCTCTATTAGTGCTGTCAATATCTCTATCAATCACGTTCCTATCTCTATTAGTGCTGTCAATATCTCTATCAATCACGTTACTATCTCTATTAGTGCTGTCAATATCTCTATCAATCGCGTTACTATCTCTATTAGTGCTGTCAATATCTCTATCAATCACGTTACTATCTCTATTAGTGCTGTCAATATCTCTATCAATCGCGTTACTATCTCTATTAGTGCTGTCAATATCTCTATCAATCATGTTACTATCTCTATTAGTGCTGTCAATATTTCTATCAATCACGTTACTATCTCTATTAGTGCTGTCAATATCTCTATCAATCATGTTACTATCTCTATTAGTGCTGTCAATATCTCTATCAATCACGTTACTATCTCTATTAGTGCTGTCAATATCTCTATCAATCATGTTACTATCTCTATTAGTGCTGTCAATATTTCTATCAATCACGTTCCTATCTCTATTAGTGCTGTCAATATCTCTATCAATCATGTTACTATCTCTATTAGTGCTGTCAATATTTCTATCAATCATGTTACTATCTCTATTAGTGCTGTCAATATTTCTATCAATCACGTTACTATCTCTATTAGTGCTGTCAATATCTCTATCAATCACGTTACTATCTCTATTAGTGCTGTCAATATCTCTATCAATCACGTTCCTATCTCTATTAGTGCTGTCAATATCTCTATCAATCACGTTACTATCTCTATTAGTGCTGTCAATATCTCTATCAATCATGTTACTATCTCTATTAGTGCTATCTCAGCCAGTCCTGTTACTATCTCAGTCGGTCCTGTAATTTCTCAATCAGCCCTGTTAGACTACTCTCTCTAACTCACCCCCAATGTTGGGTAGGTAACAGAATATACTCAGGCCGGGATTCAATCTGTTTGCACATTGAAACACGCTGGACGTTTACAGTTTTTTTGGATTGCTTAAACACGATTTTCAAAACAGGGCCCGTGTTTTCAAAACACTACACACAATTAGCACAACCACACACCCAGTTAGCAAAACACTACAGATCCTTTGCATAATTAAACACTCTTGTAAAAACTATACACTTCTGTTTAAAAACCACACTTTGTTACCATATGAAACACACAGGTTTCACATTACTATACTCTGTTTGCATGAGTTACACTCTGCTGTGATAAATCTAAAACACTTTTAGCACTTCTACTTTCCTATGATTAGAGTAGGCTACCATCAACAAAGTACAAATATAATGTAAATCCACCAAACACTACACAAGACCAATGTTGCAGACTGAAGAAACTCATTTATTTCTCAACACGCCCAAAATATTGACATGGACATTCATAATACAGTACAATACGTAAAGTGACATTTTGTTACAGTAAGTTTTCTGTAAAAAAAACCCTAGACATTGTCTCTTCGCCTAGCTGGATCTGGCCAGAGAATTTCATCAACATCGCAGGCAATGTTGTCATTAGCAAGACACCTTGGAAAGAAACGTCTTGAATGACGAATCCATCCTTGCATTGCTGCTACCTCCATCTGGTCACAGGCCTCCTCCATGGCTTGGATGAGGGGTACCTCAGCCTGGAGACGGAGATCATATACCTTCCACCGCCATGCCGAGAAAAACTCTTCTATAGGGTTGAGGAATGGAGAGTATGGCGGAAGATATAGGACGGTGAAATGTGGATGTTGCTGAAACCAGTTCTGAACCAGAGCAGAGCGGTGGAAAGACACATTGTCCCAGACAACAATGTATTGCATGTGATCGATTTGATTTGCTGCTGTTATGTTGTGCAATTGGTCCAGGAATGTAAGTATGAGTGCTGTGTTGTAAGGGCCCATATGGGCATGGCGGTGGAGAACCCCATTTTGTGTAATGGCTGCACAGAGTGTTATATTACCCCCACGTTGCCCTGGGACATTGACTATAGCCCTGTGTCCAATGATGTTTCTTCCCCTCCTTCGTGTTCTCGTCAGGTTGAACCCAGCCTCATCTACGTAAATGAACTCATGCTGGATCTCCTCTCCATCCATTCGTAAAACTCCCTGAAGAACAGTGTCAGGCAAAATTGTTTAGTTCAGTGTAGTTCTAGTATACATATTACAGTACAGTAAAAGATTATGAGACAGTATGCAAGATCACACTGCTAAAGTGAATACATACCTCTGCATAATCATGCCGCAGTCGTTTCACCCTTTCGGAATTGCGCTCAAAAGGCACTCGATAAATTTGCTTCATTTGAATATGTTTTTTTTTTAGGATGCGTGCCAGTGTTGATGTTGAGACCTGATGGATATCGTTGAAACTGGCGTGGTTATTGACAATGTTAGCTTGGAGCTGATTGAGTGTTATAGCATTGTTGGCCAAAACCATGTTTACTATCTCCCTCTCTTGCTGTTCTGTGAACATAGGAGGCCTTCCCCCTTGTCGTTCCTGACCCTCAATCCTATGTAGAAAAAAAAACTGTATACAATAGTACAGTAATTTCACAGGAAAAGGTAACAGAAGTGCTGATAGTGCATAGAATACAGTACTGTAAGCAGTTACTGAAACCGTGCAGATGTTTTTGATATGATGATATTTCTACAATGCCTATTTTCCAGTCGAAATGTTCTTATCACACTTGCCACTGTGTATCGGCTTAGATTTGGCTGTACTCGCAGTCCAGCCTCCCTCAGTGTCAGGCCGTGGTTGACAACGTGGTCAACCAGTGTTGCGCGGATCTCATTTGTCAGATTCGGTCCTCTTTGAGCACCTTCTTGTCTTCCTCTTCCTCTTCCTCTACCTCTACCTCTACCTTCAGCATGGCCTCCATCTCTTCCTCTTCCTCTGTTGATTCCTCCTCCTCCTCCTCCTCCTCCTCGTCCTCCTCCTCCTCGTCCTCCTTGTCCTCCTCCTTGTCCTCCTCCTCGTTCTCCTCCTCGTCTACCTCCTCGTCCTCCTCCTTGTCTTACTCTTTCTCTGACTCTTTCCATTGTGCTTGAAGACCGATGAACTCACCTGCTGCTTTTTATAGTGCTTATACACCTGATTGGTGTGTCTACAATTAAGCAAACAAGTGTTTGCACACCTGATGACTGTGTTGAACCAATTGGTTGGACGGTGTGGTAATTTGACAGTCAGTGCTTTGGTATTGCAAGGAAGTGTCTTCATGATAGATTTTTGTGTGTAATGTATGTTAAGTGTGTTTAGTGTTTTGCAAATCACTGTGTGTATAGTTTTGCAACAAGTGTGAGGTTGACAATGTGCTTATAGTTGTGCAAATGTGGGCTGATGTTTTGCTTCTTGAGTGTAAGGTTTTGCTAATAGTGTACTACTTTTAATTTTAGTGTGTAAGCAATCCAAAAAAACTGTAAAGGTAATTTCCAATACAGGAACATTGCCTTCAAAAGGGGCGTTGTCGACAGTGTTCTACACGATTGGAATGAATCCAGACCTTATTCAGATGACTTTTACATCTCCACCTGTGAATCGTCTGCAATGTCAACAACATCAACGGTGGTAAATTAATAAAATACTAAATGAGGCTAGAGAGTTTAATTATTTTTACCGGCCAGCTATGTCTGTACATCTTCCCATTTTACTATTGGTTTTCATTGTCAGGGTTGAAAACGGAAGGAGTGGAACAGAGCTGCTACAGTATGGGCGTCGCTTGATGTCTGTGTGTGTTTCCCCCTGAGCGGATGCCTATTTCTAGATCGGTGGGGGGCAAGGTTTGGCCACTGGAGGAGAAAAGCTGCATTTCTATTTTAGAGAAGAAATCCTCACAACCTAAACCCTTCACAAACACAATGAAGCACACACACATGGGTCTTTCTATAAACTAGGGTACCAGTGAGGATGTCCTATACTAGACAATTTCTTACAGCTGTTGATAAGTAATTGATAATAATAATAATAAAAAATCATTGTCATTCCGTTACGATATAATGGAGGATCATACTCTACATGGCCAAAAGTATGTAGACAGCTGCTCGTCATTCCAAAATCATGCACATTAATATGGAGCATTAGTGAGGCTGGGCACTGACGTAGGGCGATTAGGCCTGGCTTGCAGTGGGCATTCCAATTCATCCCAAAGGTGTTCGATGGGGTTGAGGTCAGGGTTCTGTGCAGGCCAGTCAACTTCTTCCACACCACCCTCGATAAAACATTTTTGTATGAACCTCGTTTTGTGCAAGGGGGCATTGTCATGCTGAAACAGGAAAGGGCCTTCCCCAAATTGTTGCCACAAAGTTGGAAACATAAAATCGTCTAGAATGTCATTGTAGGCTGTAGAGTTAAGGTTTCCATTCAATGGAACTAAGGGGCCTAGCCCGAACCATGAAAAACAGCCCCAGACCATTTTTTCTCCTCCACCAAACTTTACAGGTGGCACTATTCATTTGGGCAGGTAGCGTCCTCCAGGCATCCGCCAAACCCAGATTTGTGTGTTGGACTGCCAGATGGTGAAGCATAATTCATCACTCCAGAGAAGGCGTTTCCACTGCTCCAGAGTCCAATGGTGGCAAGCTTTACACCACTCCAGCCAACGCTTGGCATTGCGCATTGTGATTTTAGGCTGCTCAGACATGGAAACCCATTTCATGAAGCTCCCGACTAACAGTTATTGTGCTGACGTTGCTTCCAGAGGCAGTTCGGAACTCTGTAGTGAGTGTTGCCCTAAAAATTGTCAAAGACTGCAGCCACTCCAGTCTTAGACTGTTCTCTCTGCTACCGCATGGCAAGCGGTACCGGAGCGCCAAGTTTCAAAAGGCTTCTCAACAGCTTTTACCCCCAAGCCATAAGACTCCTGAACATACATGGTGAAAATAGTTTTCATGGGCCCAGAAATCAAAAATAATAAATGCCATTGAAAAATCGAATGCTTTTAACCGAGATTCACCTTATTTGGATACTTAAAACCTAAATTGATACTATCATTAACGTGGTTCTTCAATAATTATGCATAATACTTGTTGGATGCGGATTTGGTGTTGAGCTGTTTAATTACGCTGTGATAACTTCACACATTAGCATCTGATACAGGAAGGAATTTTAGAATGACAGCCAAGTGACGAACAGCTGTTGTGATAGAGCTTGCAATGCAAAAAACAGCCCAAGTACTGGATAAAAGGTGTTCGCGATGAATGCCCAGAATAATTTGGTGTCTCGTTCCTTAGGCTGGTGAAGACAGTTGTGGATGGATCCACGTTGGATCTAACATCCCTAGCGAATTGAGGTTGATCATATGTTTTTGTCTGGTTGATTTACAGCAGGGTCTCGTTAGATTTAACAGAGAAAGCATCAAGTTAATGAGTTCATATTTTCATATGTGTGCAATTGTGTAGGATAGACTATTGCGCAACACCTAACGCTCTTCCTATTAATTATTCAGGATATAATGACAACAAATTACATAGCCTTGTGGGCTTATTCACAATATGATCTGCCTACTAAATAACATGCCAAATACATTTTGTTTTCCATGTTACACCTGTAAAAAACATTTGGATCTCAGCCATTCAAGTACTAGAATATGCCTACCTTTAGTTGAAAATCAGACATTTCCTCAATTTGGTGCTTGAAAAGTCCTTGTAGTTATTGTAGCCAATTTATAAGTTATCCTGCTCCCATATAATTATCTGGTTTTACATTAGTCTTAAAGTGGTAATGGCTTTTGGGGGGAGGGGGATCTATATTAAGCCCTGTATGTACAATTATATAAATTATATAATTGTATAACATTCTTGAGGTCCTTAAAAATTACTATGCAGTGCTTGAAAAAGTCCCTGAAAGTTATTGAATTTGACTTGTCAATGTCTTTATTAAACCTGCTTAAAGGATGTATAGTCCTAGACCTACGTTCTTGTATAGGTGGAGTTATGGGCCAATTTGCATTATTCACTTCCTCTAAGTACACATCTGGAACTGCATAACAATCTTTTTTATTTTCAAACCATTTAGACCTTTTTATCCCAATGTCAAACTGGCCTCAATATTTACATTTTCATCAGAAAGTAGAGTTGTAATGTGTGTGTGTGTGTGTGTGTGTGTGTGTGTGTGTGTGTGTGTGTGTGTGTGTGTATGTTTGTGTGTGTTTGTGTGTGTGTATCTATCTGCTTGGTCACGGTGGTTGAGCACTCTGATTAATGCTTACAGAGAGACAACAGATGGGGGAGAGGGGGGAGATATGAGGGGAGAGAGGATATAGATGGTGGAGAACATGGAGTTGGAGAGAGATATGAGGAGTGGGAGAGAGGGAGAGAGGGAGAAACAGAAGCAGGGAGAGAGAGAGAGAGAGAGAGAGAGAGAGGGGGGGGGAGAAAGAGAGAGAGGAGAGAGAGAGAGAGGGGGGAGAAAGAGAGAGAGAGAGAAAGAGAGCGAGAGAGAGAGAGAGCGAGCGAGCGAGCGAGAGCGAGAGCGAAAGAAAAAGCAATGTATATCCATCCTAACCCTGTGATAATGTTGTGGTTGTGTTGGGGAAGTGTTTTAACCATGTGGTTGTGTTGTGGCAGTGTTTTAACCATGTTGTTGTGTTGTGGTCTAGGTTCCACCATGACTACAGGGTTGCGGTCAGTATAAATGACTACCTCGACATCTACTGTCCATTCTACACCAACGGCCCCCCAGCTCACGGTCGAATGGAACGCTATATCCTGTTCATGGTCAACCACGAGGGGTACACTTCCTGTCAACACAGGATGAGGGGGTTCAAACGCTGGGAGTGCAATCGTCCTACTGGTCCTGACGGTCCCCTGCGCTTCTCAGAAAAGTTCCAGCTGTTTACACCTTTCTCCCTGGGCTTCGAGTTCAGGCCGGGGCACGAATACTACTATATCTGTGAGTAATATCTCATACTACTACAATATAACTAATATGTGAGTAATATGTCATACTACTACAGTACTACTACTATATCTGTGAGTAATATCTCATACCATTACAATATAACTAATATGTGAGTAATATGTCGTACTAGATAGATAGATAGGTACTTTATTGAGTACCTATCTATCTAGTACAACATATAACACACATATTAGTTATATTGTAGTGGTATGAGATAGTAATATTATATGTGAGTAATATCTCATACCCCTACAATATAACTAATATGTGAGTAATATGTTGTATTACTACAGTACTACTACTATAAATGTGAGTAATATCTTGTACTACTACAGTATTACTACTATAAATGTGAGAAAAATGTCGTACTACTGCAGTACAACAATGACATATGGGGTGAATCGTAACTTCAATTTAAGTCAAAGTTGACATGAATGCATGGCTAAGTACAATTTGTTGACCCTGTAAGTTAGGATCTACTCCTCCTACTACTACAGTACAACTCCTAGTATATGTATTACTACTGCCATGAGGAGAGAGAGAAGAGGAGGAACGAGAGAAAGGGAGGGAGGGCAGATGAAGGGCCATGGCTATTTCCTCTGAGCAGCAGATTTTTTTATGTTGCTCTGAGGTCAGACTTGGCTCTTCTTATCCTCTCACAGTGTGTGTGTGTGTGTGTGTGTGCGTTTGTGTGTGTCTCCCTTTCAACCTCATGGATGCCAGATGTAGTGGGATCACCCAGCTCTAACCTGGACCCCATTCACAGGGGCGTAACTGACATATCATACTACAAACTCTCTCCATCTCATTTTCTTTCCCTCCCTCTTTCTCTCTGTCAGCGTCTCCTCATCCCAACCATGTAGGGAGGCCGTGTCTGAGGCTGAAGGTATATGTCAGACCCCCGGGTAAGTCACGCTCTAACCACACACACACAAACACACACACATATATACACACACACATATACAGTGGGGAGAACAAGTATTTGATACACTGCCGATTTTGCAGGTTTTCCTACTTACAAAGCATGTAGAGGTCTGTAATTTTTATCATAGGTACACTTCAACTGTGAGAGACGGAATCTAAAACAAAAATCCAGAAAATCACATTGTATGATTTTTAAATAATTAATTTGCATTTTATTGCATGACATAAGTATTTGATCACCTACCAACCAGTAAGAATTCCGGCTCTCACAGACCTGTTAGTTTTTCTTTAAGAAGCCCTCCTGTTCTCCACTCATTACCTGTATTAACTGCACCTGTTTGAACTCGTTACCTGTATAAAAGACACCTGTTTTATCAGGGATAAAATTGTAGACCTGCACAAGGCTGGGATGGGCTACAGGACAATAGGCAAGCAGCTTGGTGAGAAGGCAACAACTGTTGGCGCAATTATTAGAAAATGGAAGAAGTTCAAGATGACGGTCAATGTCCCTCGGTATGGGGCACCATGCAAGATCTCACCTCGTGGGGCATCAATGATCATGAGGAAGGTGAGGGATCAGCCCAGAACTACACGGCAGGACCTGGTCAATGACCTGAAGAGAGCTAGGACCACAGTCTCAAAGAAAACCATTAGTAACACACTACGCCGTCATGAATTAAAATCCTGCAGCGCACGCAAGGTCCCCCTGCTCAAGCCAGCGCATGTCCAGGCCCGTCTGAAGTTTGCCAATGACCATCTGGATGATCCAGAGGAGGAATGGGAGAAGGTCATGTGGTCTGATGAGACAAAAATATAGCTTTTTGGTCTAAACTCCACTCGCCGTGTTTGGAGGGAGAAGAAGGATGAGTACAACCCCAAGAACACCATCCCAACCGTGAAGCATGGAGGTGGAAACATCATTCTTTGGGGATTATTTTCTGCAAAAGGGGACAGGATGACTGCACCGTATTGAGGGGAGGATGGATGGGGCCATGTATCGCGAGATCTTGGCCAACAACCTCCTTCCCTCAGTAAGAGCATTGAAGATGGGTCGTGGCTGGGTCTTCCAGCATGACAACGACCCGAAACACACAGCCAGGGCAACTAAGGAGTGGCTCCGTAAGAAGCATCTCAAGGTCCTGGAGTGGCCTAGCCAGTCTCCAGACCTGAACCCAATAGAAAATCTTTGGAGGGAGCTGAAAGTCCGTATTGCCCAGCGACAGCCCCGAAACCTGAAGGATCTGTATGGAGGAATGGGCCAAAATCCCTGCTGCAGTGTGTGCAAACCTGGTCAAGAACTACAGGAAACATATGATCTCTGTAATTGCAAACAAAGGTTTCTGTACCAAATATTAAGTTCTGCTTTTCTGATGTATCAAATACTTATGTCATGCAATAAAATGCAAATGAATTACTTAAAAATCATACAATGTGATTTTCTGGATTTTTGTTTTAGATTCCGTCACTCACAGTTGAAGAGTACCTATGATAAAAATTACAGACTTCTACATGCTTTGTAAGTGGGAAAACCTGCAAAATCGGCAGTGTATCAAATACTTGTTCTCCCCACTGTATATATACACACACACACACACACACACAGAGAGAAGACAGTAGAAAGACAGACAGAAATCCTCTCCTTTTAAGTTTAGTTCCTAAGAGAGACATGACTCCTCTCCTCTGTAATGTAGTTCCTAATAGAGACATGACTCCTCTCCTCTGTAATGTAGTTCCTAATAGACATGACTCCTCTCCTCTGTAATGTAGTTCCTAATAGAGACATGACTCCTCTCCTTTTAAGTTTAGTTCCTAATAGAGACATGACTCCTCTCCTCTATAATTTAGTTCCTAATAGAGACATGACTCCTCTCCTCTGTAATGTAGTTCCTAATAGAGACATGACTCCTCTCCTCTGTAATTTAGTTCCTAATAGAGACATGACTCCTCTCCTCTGTAATTTAGTTCCTAATAGAGACATGACTCCTCTCCTCTGTAATGTAGTTCCTAATAGAGAGACATGACTCCTCTCCTTTTAAGTTCAGTTCCTAAGAGAGACATGACTCCTCTCCTCTGTAATTTAGTTCCTAAGAGACATGACTCCTCTCCTCTGTAATGTAGTTCCTAATAGAGACATGACTCCTCTCCTCTGTAATGTAGTTCCTAATAGAGACATGACTCCTCTCCTCTGTAATTTAGTTCATAATAGAGACATGACTCCTCTCCTCTGTAATTTAGTTCCTAATAGACATGACTCCTCTCCTCTGTAATTTAGTTCCTAAGAGAGACGACTCCTCTCCTTTACATGTAGTTCCTAATAGAGACATGACTCCTCTCCTCTGTAATTGAGTTCCTAATAGAGACATGACTCCTCTCCTCTGTAATTTAGTTCCTAATAGAGACATGACTCCTCTCCTCTGTAATTTTGTCTGACTATGACATATAAACCTCATCCTCTTCTAAAGACCTTCTACAATTAGCACTGTGGCTGTGTGTGTGTGTGTGTGTGTAACTGTAATTAGGTTGCTTAAACCCCCTGCTGAGGTCTTGGCGACATTTGTATCCTCTCTCTTTCTCCTCTCTCTCTTTCTCTCGTTCTCTTTCTCTCTTGCTGTGTCTGTAACTCCCAACACTTTCATCTTATTATTTCTATGTTATTTTAGTACTTTTCTCTCCATTCTGTTGTTCTCTCTCTCCAATCAGTTGGTTGTTTAGTTTTCTTTCTCTCTACTATTCAAATACTTCTACCATTTTCTCTCTGCTTTCAGATCGTGCTGTCCTTCTCTTTTTCTCTGTTCTATTCTGTCTTATCTCTCCTTTCAGATGTTTTCAGTCCTCTCTCTCAATTTGTTCTGTCGTTTTCTTTCTCTCTGTCTGTTCAGACTTCAATGTTTTCACTCTCTGTTGAGTCATGCTGTCATTCTCTCTGTCTGTTCCAGGCGGTTCAGGGTTTGACTCTCCAGAGCCCTTTCTGACTGATGGAGCTCCAGACTGGAGCCCAGAGTCCCTGCTAGCCCCAGCCCTAATAGCCAGCCTGGCTTCACTGCTACTGTGCTTCCTCTCATTGCTGTGACCCCCCTCCCCTGGACCAACACCTAGAACAGAGTATTTGTTGGAGGACTGCCTGTAGGACTGCCTGGCTGGCTGTCCCTTAAACCCCCACACGCTCAGGGAGAAACTCTCTTTCAGTCCTGGATTAAAAACCACTGTGGGTCCCCAGGACAAGCATTTACAGCCCCTGGGCTAATTCATGGATAAAGAGCCCCTAGTCTAAACTTAACCCTAACCCCCCTGGGGTGTCTTAAGGGACATGGCTGGGGGTTGGGGGTAGTTGGCTGGACACACACATGCATGACCACTGTGAATCTGGACTGAACTGACTAAACTGATGGTGTTTCTGTTATGTTTACATTATCAAATATAATTTAACTGAAGATGGTTCTACAGATGATGTCATGGTTTATATTTGAAATGGACAGTTCATTAGACTTCCAAAGTGCAGACTCTGAGCTGACACTCAGAAGCTTTCTGATGGACAGAGAAACGACTCAACTATATTTACTGCTGCAACCCCAAGCCCACAGAGGGCAGAGGAGAAGGAGGGGGAGAGGTAAACAGACAGCGTGAGAGAGATAAATAAACAAAGAGAAGAAGAGAGAAAGAAAGAGTGTCTGGGGACCGAGACTTCTTTAATGTTGGGAAGGGAACATAATGAGAAAGCACTGTGATCACACACACATACACACACACACACACACACACACACACAAACAAGAACACTGACACGTTCCTACCCTGTTTCATCTTATTTTTGTTCCGTTTAAAAGCACCATCAATTATTCATATGTAGAAATAGAGAGAGAGGGAGGGAGAGAGAGAGAGATGATGATGACTCAATATTCTGTTCCTCTGATGTTGCGTGTCCTAGTGTGTGTTATCCGCCGGTAGTTGGTTCTATCATGTACAGCATTTATCAAGGCGATCCCTGCCATGGTTTAATATATAAAACATTTCCTTCACGTCTCAATCTCATTAATTTGTCTCCTGTTCTCTTCTGTTGTTTTTGTCAAGATGATGAGAGACAGCAGAGAAACACACCAATAAAGATTGTTTTGTCTACAAAGTGACTGACAGTGATTATTGTCTTCTACACAGTGGCGCAGGAATAGTTGCTCTTTCTTAGTTGGTTGACACCACTGCCCTCTGCTGGCCATTGAGTGTCACAGTTTTCTAACTAAATTCAGGGGGAAACCCAAGTTATTGGTAATGGTGAGGGAAAGCAAGTTTTCTTTAAAAACATGTTTATGGTTAATGGCTTTCCAAATTCATTACTTTCACTGAAAAAAACAAAGAGCGAGAAAAATGGGGTCTGGGGTATGTCTTGGTCAGGGAAAACTCCTAGCCTTAGGTCATACTACAGAACATTCAGTTTTATGAAACAGAATGCTAACTTATGGCACCTCGAGGCATATCTTGAGGTCCTGGATCTCTCTCTCCATGTGGCAGATATCATCAGACAGCTGCCTGTGGCCGGACTGGGCCTTCATCAGTTGGCAGTGGAGACGCTTCACGATGGCATCGTACCGTCTGTTCTGGATCTGAGAACAACACACTTGGGTTTTAAACAGATATTGTACTTTTAGATTTTTGTTGACATTGTCCTCTATTTCTTTCATTTTTGTATGTACAGCACTTTGAGCTGCATGTATAAAAGGTGCCATATAAATAGTTATTCATATTATGAATACTGTACATGGTCTGAGTTATTTTCTTTTGGATGGGAGGAAAAAGGGGGTGAGTGAGTGTCAGACAATAGGGATTCACTACCGTACCTTGATGTGCTTCTTGATCAGTGTGTGACTCTCAAACTCCTTCAGGATGAGCTCTCTTCTCTCAGTCACCATCTTCCTCAGGGCTGAGATCTGCCCCCTCAGGTCATCCATCTCTTTCTGTCAAGAGATGACCGTTTTATTATTGATTCACGAAAAAACAACTTGCATAACAGTTGAAGTGGAGAAGACAGGGATCACAGGACCAAATTAAAGTGCTCTGACCTGTGCCTGCTTCACAGCGTTCCCCTCTGGGTTCTCCAGGTCGGCCCTCAGCTCCTCTCTCTTCTCTGTGAGCTCTCTAACCAGAGCCCTCTTCTCCGCTAGCTCCCTGTGAGCCCTCGTCTGGCTCTCTGCTTGAAAGACGGCTGTCCGGTGGCCCTCCATCTTGTTCCGGTAGGTGTTGTAACCGGCCAGCACGCAGCGGGAGTTGTCCTCCTCTTCCTCGATCAGCAGTCGAAGCTCTGTGTTTTCGTTGTAGACGGTGATGGAACGCAAGCCCAGTTCTTGCATGTGTCGCTGCAGGTGTTCCATCTCACTCTCCAGGATGAGAATCTGCCTCACATTGGATTTTAACTCCCCTTCAGCTTCTTTGTCTTTCTTCTCCATGTCTGATAGTTTGGCCTGGTAGCAGATGAAAACAACATTGCTTTACACTGAGTGTTAAAACTAATTTTCAAATATTAATGTTGCATGGAACATGTATATATAATGTAAGCAGCAATAATTACAGTGTTACTGTTTATTGTTATAGTTTATGGAGTTTTACAATTTTACTGGTCAGTGTGTTAGCAGGTAAGGAGAGATTCACCTGGAGAGAACTGAGCACTTGTTGTTTCTCCTGGAGGGCCACAATCTGGGCATATCCTTGTTGAGAGACATCTTCTAAAGCTTGTGTTAGTGAGGAGTCAGGCCCTCCATGTGTCTCTGCAGCAATACATGGAAGGGAGGGCTGGTTGGTTAGCTCAACTAGCTAGCTACATTAAATTAGCTTAGCGTAGCTTCCTAGATTAACGTTAGCTCTTTAGTAGCTCGACCCCAACAGCTTTAGGCCTACTTTGCTGCTGTTTTAGCAAAGAGTCCCAAGATAATACAGGTAGTCCAACATTTTACAAGTCATTTGCTATATGTTTTCTTACCATATTCCATCTTCAGCCCAGCAGAGTTGGCCATGTTGACACGTTTGTTGTTGTGCGCAAAACACATTTTCGCGCTCCAACCTAGCACGTGCGCTCTCTTGGCCTGGCTGAAGTTCATGGGCGTTTCCGGTTGTGATTCCCCCAGTGCGCCCCATATTGACTGACTTCACCTCTAACACATTTGCCGAGAAAAACAATATACTTATGTTAAGAATGTATGTATTTATTTTACAATGGATTGCTAGATGTCCGGATTTGATTCTATACATAATTGTTATGTGATAAATGACAGGGACTGGTTACTATGGTTTCTGGTGGTATGAGACAGTATACATGTCAGTTATGTGTATTTACATGTTTTTTTGATCGCTGGGTGAGACCATAGCCTACTGGTTAGATCCACAAGGGGTGTTTTAAGGTTAGCGAATAAAGTAGGGACCATTCTCTCTCTCTCTATCCATGGGTGATTAATAAATATAATTTATGATATGAAAAGATGGCAGTTATGGAGAGAATGTGATTGCACACCGCAGCCCTCCAGGATATGGACTCAGTCACTCATTTTGTTTCCTTACTAAAACCAAAATATAGGAAGGATATATGTCAGTTCTGATACATCCCCATTACACTTCCACGCACACTTCCTCTGCGTGTGTGATTGTGTGTTGGGATCAAGTCCTTTACATTTTTGTGCAGTCTACTGAAAATGTATTGTGAAGATCCAGATGAAAAATACTGTTTCGTTGCCATTCCCATGCAGCCTATAAAGCCATGACCCAGGAGGATTTGGCTGTGAGGGGCTAGCTGGGCTGAAGGCTGGTGAGAGACCCACCATTTGGGAAACATTAGCCAATAGATTTTAATTACTAGCACAGGACCTGACAGTTATTTGTGCTGGTGGATGTAAACATTTGATTTGTTACTAAAAATAGCAAATTGTTTGAATGTGATGACTGTTGAAGTTTCCCAGGTGTGGTTGAAAACTTTGGTATAGGTAAAACACTGGGCTATTATTATTAACATGTTCGCCTCCAGATGCTGAAGTTCTGGGTAATTATCTGTTGTGGTTTTGTGGCTTTAAAGAAAACAGCTGTGCGACAGTGAACATCATGATCTTATAGGATATTGCTCCATTACATCCTATGGACTTTTTATGCGTTTGAATTTCTCATGTGTGGTTGATTAAATAGAACCCTCAATGAGTCCCAGTCTCAGTCCCATAGACACAACAGGATAAGCTGTATGTATGACTCAACAGGGTGACCCCCTCCCTCCCTCCCTCAAGCCATCCCTCCCTCCACCTGAGACTCAATATAACCACAACTATTTCCTGTTTGGTTCCCTGACATTGTCTCTCATTCCCCGTGTCTTATCAGCACTAAAACACTTGTGCCAAAGAGCCGGTTTTGACCAGGTGTTCCTGTTTTTACCCTAGTCTGCATTGAGCCGGTTTTGACCAGGTGTTCCTGTTTTTACCCTAGTATGCATTGTGTCAACACAACAACACATGGACTAAAAGTATCTGTTGCTATTATTTTGTCCACTCCATCCTTCCTCAAAATAGGAAGAGAGACAATGAAGAGGGGATGGATAGAGATAGAACATAGCTATGTTTATTTTTAATGTCATACAATGTTGATTTATTAAATACCATTAATAGCTCTAGAACAGGGGTTGTTGGCTGTGGTTGGTCAACTACATTAATACCCTGTTATTTATCTCATATAAACCCCACTGCTGTTATTTAGGCTACCTGTGTTTTGAGCAGAACCTAATACTGAGGCTTGAAAATTGGATTTGAAGCACAGGAGGTTGGTGGCACCTTAATTGGGGAGGACAGGCTTGTGGTAATGGCTTGGGTGGAATAGGTAGAAGGTTTCCGTGTGTTTGATGCCATTCCATTTGCTCTGTTCCAGATATTATTATGAGCTGTCTTCCCCTCAGCAGCCTCTACTGATTTGAAGTATATGAATTTGCTTGCATCAGCACTTCTACAATTTAAACCTTTATTGAAAGCCAAGCTGATTCGTGTGCTATTGTTGCCCATTTTCTGAAAGGTTATACAATGGAGCCAGCTACTGTATATGCCAGACTGAAAACAAATGAAACAGTCGTTGTTTCAGCGGACAACTTTATTGCTCTCTTAAGAGTGCAACTCTAGAGCTGAGATGGTGTAGTGATCTCGCGTTAACGCATGTTCTGACATGGAAATGACATAGGAGTGAAAAAAGCTTTCAAGGGAAACATGGTGTGTGTGTGTGTGTGTTGAATTGTGTTCTAATCCAAGCATGGATGGATCGACGCCTCACTTTGCAAATGGATTTTCATGTGAAGAAGGCAAACTGAGCATAGTAATGACACTAGACGTCAACAAAAGAGTATCTTATTTATTTTTAAATCAGAAACATGAGGCAAGGTGGGGTAGGGGCAGGACTATAGGGGTCAGGGAAACCAGGGAATGAGTAAGGAGCGTAGGGGGGCTCTAAATGTGCATGACACAGCACTCCCAGCATGCAACACTAATATAACTGGAGTAATTCCTTCCTAACCACAGAAAGCACATAAAATCGAGGCGCCCTGCTCTCATACACCAGAGAGTGTCAAGTTTTCAGAGATCTGCTGAGGTAAACAGTCTCAGGGTGAAGCGTAATGGTCTAATGGTATCCCTGTTTTCCTATAAGATGAGTTGAAGCATGGCAATGTTGGTGATAATAACAATTGTATACAGCTTTATTATAATGTTCTATAAACACACAAAAACTGAACACAGAATTGAATATGAGAGACATCTAAAAGCTTCCTAATGAGCAGTGACTGAGTCATGATCACAAAAAATACATACATTAAAAGTGAACCAAATTCAGTTTGTTATTCGCAGTATAAAAATACAAAAATCAATTCCATATGCAGACAGTCCAGCTATCTAGCAGATAATAATTCCACCTCATCTACAGCCCTGAGCTGGGAATGGGATTAAAGAGATATCAGTTACTAATTAATCAATTAAGCGCCATGGGTCTCCTTCCTCATTTTCTCATCTGCTGATTCTGAAGGCCCCGAAGTAGCTTCCCTCAGCCTCCGGGTCCAGCAGCCAGGAGTTGGACACGCTGACATAGATACCGTCCCCGGGCCCCAGGGGAAAAGCCCTTCCCTGCTGCTGGCAACACATGTGGTAGTGGCCCCTCTGCCAGTGCCTGGTGCTGCCGCTTTTCATCAGCAGAGCTGGACTGAGGGGGGCACTGTGACTGTGACGCTCATGGAACACGTATTGTATAAGAAGGGCACCGGCCCCAGCCCCAGCCCCCGCTCCATCTTCTCTGTGAATGCCAGGCTCTGCTGAAGCCCCTCTTCTCCCTGGAGCATGAGACTCAGACTCCAACAGAGACTCCTCTACCTGGTCGCTGTACCTGAAGCAGGTTTTGGCATAGATGTAGTACAGGCCTCCCTCGCGGACCAGGATCCTGCCGTCGTGGTACCCGATCTTGGACAGGTGTCCCTGGGCGTGGTCCCAGTGGATCATGGTGATCTGGGTGTCTCTCTGGATGTGCCCACTGGGAGGCTGAATGGGCAGGTGGGCTGATGGTGTGACCTCCCTGGATTTCTTTGGGCACCTCTCTGATTCCCCTATCTGGAGGTCGTCCAAAGTCTTAACTAGGGCTGGTCCGGCCTGGGTGACCTGTGGTTGCCAGTGGAGACAGTGGCAAGAGAGGTTAGAGGTCACAGCAGCCCAAATCCCTCATTGGGAATCGATACACTGCTGTTAGACACATTTATAGAGTAACCTTTTACTGCAGTGGGCTAAATCAGGGTCACGCAGAGTGTTTCTTGGTAGTCTTAAACAAATCTACTTTGACACAAAAGTATAAACCTCACACACATGATTATGGGCTTAAAAAAAGAAGACATCTGTACCTTGTCAGATATAGAGTTGAAATGTATTACATTTTGAGTTTGCGTCCCAATATTACACTTTAGATACATCACAGAAGACTGAACTATAACGAAACAACTTGTATTTTGTTGTAGTTAGACTGACAAGTTTCAGAAGAAAGTTATTTGTTTCTGGCTATTTTGAGCCTGTAATCGAACCCACAAATGTTAATGCTCTAGATACTCAACTAGTCTAAAGAAGGCCAGTTTTATTTAAATCAGCACAAAAGTTTTCAGCTGTGCTAACATAATTGAAAAAGGGTATTCTAATGATCAATTACTCTTTTAAAATGATAAACTTGGATTAGCTAACACAACATGCCATTGGAACACAGGAGTGATGGTTGCTGATAATGGGCCTCTGTACGCCTATGTAGATATTCCATAAAAAATCTGCCGTTTCCAGCTACAATAGTCATTTACAACAATGTCTACACTGTATTTCTGATCAATTTGATGTTATTTTAAAATGGACAAACAATTTTGCTTTTGCTTTTCTTTCAAAAACAAGGAAATACTTTTGAACGGTAGTGTATATACTGTATTCTAGTCATAACTAATCCTATATAACTACACCTTTTTTTATGAATATACTGTCCATACTGTCTATACACACCAATATATGTATTTATATTCTGGACTCTGACATTTCTCATTCTGATATTCCTTTTTGGATTATACGTGTATTGTTTTTTAATCGCTAGGTATTATTCCAGCACTGTTGGAGATAGAAACACAAGCATTTCTCTGCACCTGCGATAACATCTGCAAATCTGTGTAAACCAATAAACCTTGATTTGATACTGTCTTGAAATGCATAAGGATGCTTTGTGAGCCATAAAAGCCAATAACCAGTAAAACCATCCAGACAATATGAAACGCTTTGCCTCTTGTTTGAAGTTGAATGAAACGCTTTACCTCTGAAGTTGAATGTGTTATTGTTATAAATGTTGTGGTGAGAGAGCAACCACTTGAAATGGATTACATTTAGTGCAATGTGTATTTGTGGTATTAACGGTGTATAAATAGTTTTTTTGTCCAATGTTTTATTGCAGCACATGCAAACGGTTATGACTGTTACTATGCTATGACTTGACTAAAGGAAAGCCTACTACAATAACTTTCTTCTTACAAAATAAAACTTTGTGCTATAGACTTACATAGATTTTAAGGAGTATTTTGGTATAATCCAATGTTAGATGATAGACCTATCTATGCATTGTGATTTATATTAGTATGATTACCTTACCTGTTGAAGATGACCTGTCAAGTGAAGTACAACAGCAACACTTGATACCACTTGAAGTAATCCCATGAAAACGACGGTGCTAATAAGAGTTCTGTTTGAAGTTGGTTCTGTTCTCCTGAGCTGCTGAAATCTTGACAGACTGCTTTCCATTTCATAAAGATCCGATTATTACTCTACGTTAAATATTCACTGTGTTTCATAACAACGGACCCAATGTTTGACTACGCTTTCCCCAAGATGTGTTTGTATTTCAGCGTACTATCATTACCAATAGAAGTTTTAGGAGGTGTTTTCTCTTCTTCGGGGCTTCTTGGCGGATCGCAACTAACTACAATTTGCATATACCGCCACCTACTGTTTAGGAGTGTGGTCATCCATGGCAACTTATTATGGCAATATTCTTACTGTCAGACCAGTCTCCCTACTAAAGTATATAATTTCCCTATCTGCCTCATTGCTTCCATCTGCCCTTCCCAGAATACCATCTAACCCCCATTTCCGTCCCACTCTCCTTACTCCTTCAAACAATCTTTCTCTCTGTGTATCATATAACTGACAGTATAACAACACGTTCCAGTCTCCCCTACCAAACATGCATCACACATCCCATTTTCATGTTTTCCTATTAATTTAAATGTTGAATTCAGTCCTGTATGTCCAAATCTTAATCTTCCCAGTACTACTTCATCTCTTCTATTCCCAGCACACCCGTGATTCACTATTTGTTTTATATTCTTCCTAATACTATAGTAAAATCTACCCTGACTACTCACTTCCCACATCCTTTGCCATATATCTAGGCCTTTTTTCCAAATCAATGTTTTAACTTCCCCTCTACTTAACTTCACCTCCACATCTATTTCTCCTCAGTGCTTCTTTTGCTATTAAATGTGCCTTTTCATTTCTCTGTACACCCACATGTGCTGGAACCCAACAAAACTGGACTACCACCCCGCTTCTCTGTATTCCCATCACCATTGTCATTATCTCTACCCACAAATCTTCCCTTCCTGACTTTCCGGATCTTAAACTACTTAACACAGCTGCTGAATCTGAACATATAATTACCCTACATGGTTTAATCTCTTCTACACACTGCAATGCCAATATGATAGCAATCATTTCTGTTGAATATACTATTAAATCCTTAGTTAATATTTTACACCTTTCAGTTTTACACCTTTCATCTAGATATGAGTAGAATGTGTTTATAATGTATTCATCTACTCTTTCGCCCACATTGTCTTCTCACCAATCTTTATTTTTTTCCCCAGCAATGTTAAATCCACATATGGTTGATTAAATAACCATGTTGGAATCGTACTCCATACAACACTCGGTCCAATCTCGAGATCTGTTAGTTCATATGTAACCGCTTTGCTTTCTATTCCTTCTCCATATACCGTGCGTTTACACCTGCTATATTCCCAGCATTCTTTTAATACACCCTGACCAGGGTGATCAGTCCCACTGCCCTTTAGTGTAACCCAATATGCAAGCCCTAGTTTATGTCTTCTATGTGATAATGGTATTTCCCCCGTATCCATTTGTAATTCCTCCACCGGTGTTGTTTTAAATGCTCCAGTACATATTCTAAGTGCCCTTGACTGTATTGGAACTAATTTTGACAGTGTTGATTTAACAGCAGATCCATACCCAAAAACACCCATAATCAAATGTAGATCTAATTAATGATCTGTAAATATCCAGTAATGATTGCCTTTCTGTTCCCCAGTCCCTACCTACTATTGTTCTCATTAGGTTTAAGACCTTTTTACACTTTGTTTCTATACTTGATATAATGTGTTCTCCATGTAAGTTTCTCATCTAACCATAAACCTAGATATTTAAACTTGGTTACCTTATCTAATCTTAATTGAGAGTTTAAATCCCCATGTTATAAAACATTTCCCCATCAGCCTTATCAAAACACCATTTCTTAACGAGCTCATTGTCATTACAACAAATGTCAATCTCTATATTACAAATTACTGTAAAATGATCACTACACAAAGTAGACTCCTTCACATCACACTCACAGGCACTAGCCATATCAGCTGATCCTATTGTAAGATCCAGACAAGACATGGTTCCTCTACGTATATCTATTCTTGTCCGTCGTCCATCATTTACACATACCAATCCTCTCCCCTCTATAAATTCTTCAACTGAACCATTTACATCTGTGACATTACTTCCCCCAAAACTGTTGTGTGCATTAAAATCGCCACACCAAATCTCTTTACCACCTGTCCATACTACCACAACCTTTTCTAGCATACCATCTGTGATGAGTCTACACGGATTATAATAATTAAATATCCTGATTGTCCCCCTCTTCCTATAAACTTCCACTATCACACATTCATCTTAATTATTCTCCAAAATTATTCAAGAAGAATTTCGGTCTTTAATGAAAGTTGCACACCCACCTCCAGATCCTACATTTCTATCACTCCTTACTGATACGTATCCCGGGATAATGAAATCCAAACGTGGTTTTAACCACGTTTCTTGTATACATATTATATCGGGCAACACATTTAAATCATTAATATACTTCTTAAACTCCTGCCCGTTAGCTATTAAACTCCGAGCATTCCATTGAACTATAATGAACACCATTACCCTACTTAATATCTTGTTCATTAGTTTAAATATTATTCAAGAACTGATGTACTATGTCTATTGTGACTTCTGTGAACCGGAGAATTTCCTGAGCCGCCTTTACCTCTGCGATCTTGCTCGTCCTGTTTTTATGCACTGAGCAGCAATTTATCGCCTTACAAATAAAGGCTACGAATTCAAAACGATTTACCATCATTGTTTTATCAGTAATCAAACCTTCATGTACACACGGCGTCTTAACTATATTGTCATGCTCCATTTGGCTATTTGAACATTCCACTATTTGCCGTCGAGTTACTATTGTGGTTGGTTGTGCAATATTCTTGACATTTACCTTCTTCACTGCCTCAGCGTATGATACATAATTTCCTACCTTATACCTCTATGCTTCCATTGCCTTCGTTTGTACTTCACATCCACCATATGCTGCACTATGCTCACCATTGCAATTACAACATTTGACTATCTTCAGGTGCACATTTTCCATACTCATGCCCTCGCCCACACTTTGCACATCTCAACTGAATTCTAAACATTTGCAGTATGTCCAATTCTTTGACACTTGAAACACCGCGGCACATATTCTCTAACCTGAAAACGTATTTATCCCAATTGTACTCTTTTTGGTAACATTTCTTCGAAATGTATAAGAACCGTCGTAGTTTCAACTTTAACTCCATTCTTTTTACTACTCAGTCTTTTTGCTTCAAACACTTTCCCTCATTTCAACAACTCTTTAATTTCCTCCATAGTTACCGTCAAGTCAATACCAGCAATTAACCTCTTCAATTTGGCCTTAGAACCTGGTATTTGACACTACCTCCATTAAGTGACTCCATTTTCAGAATTTTCTCTTGTTGCATTTGACTATTAACCACAATCAGTATTTTTCCATAACCAACTGGTTTGGCGTACTTAATTATCACAATCTCCTTCTGAATTGCTTTTGTCAATTGCATTGGATGAAAATATTTCCCTAAAGGTTCCGAATACACCACCATCACTTTGTATTCTTCCATTTCATCCTCTATTGTTGTCCTACGTTTTACTGGTCTGTTATCAATACTCATATTTCCCCCACCACTATTTAACCCGCCATCCTTCTAAAGCCCTCTCTTATTTTGTTGCTTTTTCTTAACCATCGTAAATGTTTCGTTCTCTGAAATACCATCTTTATACCATCTGAACTATCCGCCATGACGACCACCTCCCTAAACTTGTCATACAAACAAACAAAACTTGCACGATAACTCATCCGTCAACTTGTCAAACAACCAAAAAAGCCCTCCACCTTGCTACCCCTTCTCTGCACTCCAGGTGTTTTTCTCAGTTTAGTACCCCTCTTTGAGGACCAATCAGATTAAATATACATGTAAATAGCTGTTAACACCGCCAGGGGGTGCTGCTGTAGAATACAGTTTAAAAAAAAACATTGTTCATGACTACATATCCCAGCATTCAACATCACTCTTTGACCTTGCTGGAGGCACGACTATCTTCTTCTCTACAATGTTACTAAATATGAGATGATAAACTCATGTAACCAGTTGACACTTATTTCGTATACATTGTAGCGAGATGCTTATGCATAAATGCACCCGCCACATCTCGCTCCACCACATGCACAATAGAATATGGAAGGAACTAGCAAATCGATCACTCGTATCATCAAGACGTTATTGTAACAATAATTTGGGAGATTTATATCGGAATGAGTCTGTACAAAGATATCTTCGGCAGCTTGTGGAAGAGTACAGAGATGTCGCCAAGACATTACAACATGGGTTTCTCAACGACTCCGACAGGAAAGAGTTGAACAAGAGACAGGTGGGACTTTCACCAGTGGCCAATGCGTTTCAGAGCGCTGAAAATGCCGTGAAAGACCTTGAGGAGGTCGAGAGTCTGCTTCAGAGTAAGTAAGCTATGTTCTGTTTTGTGTATTTTGTTCATTTCCAACTAGCTAGTGTTTTTTCTGTGTCTTGTGTTCAAAAGTGTCTGTAATGCCGCAACTGACCAGAAGGGGTTGCCCTTGCTTCAATAACAATGTGCTAACCGTGAAATGTGTGTCATGTATCTGAACATGTTATACAATGTCATCCATATTCTCTTTTTACAGGTACAATCGCTTCCAAAGAGGAAGACCAACAAATGGTCCAACTACTGAAAGAAGAACAAGCACAGCTCACCCAAATAATCGAGTCATTGAGAAAAGATGTAAGAGCAGACATTAGACACATAACTTTTTAAATGTCTGCCTTGGTCAGTCTGGAACTTCATGAGAAAATATTTCCCCAGTTGATCCAGACACTAGTACCCAGTGACCCACTCGACACCAGTAATGCACTTCTGGAGGTGGTAACAGGGCGGACAACAGGAGGTAAGTCAGTGAATCAGTTTAATGTAATACCTCAATGAACAGCATAGGCTCTCCATTACATTCCTGGTCCTAATGATAATGTGTGTCCCCTCTCTGGTACACACGTTTTCATCCAGGTGACATCTGTCAACAGTTCACCAGAGAGATGTTTGACATGTACCAAGGCCTTGCCAGCTACAAGAACTGGGACTTTGAGGTCTTCAACTACACACCTGCTGAATATGGTAATGCTTCTGTTCTGTCTGTCGGTCCTACTGTCTGTCCGTCCCTCTGTCTGCGTTTTGTGGTATTGTGGGTCACTGGATGAAAGTGTCTGCTTTTATGTATGATTGATTGGTGTATTTATTGTCTGATTGATTATCACTCAGGTGGACTGCACCATGCGGCAGTAAGGATAGCAGGGGAGAGTGTGTACCGGCGTCTGAAACATGAGGGAGGGACACACCGGGTCCAGAGGATCCCAGAGGTGGGCCTGTCCTCCAGGATGCAACGCATTCACACAGGAACCATGACCGTCATTGTTCTCCCACAACCCAATGAGGTACACCTGTCTGTCTGCCTTTCTGTCCCCCTGTCTGTCTGTTGAAATGATAATAGAATGCCATTCTGTTCTGTAGCTGGACATCAGCATTGACCCTAAGGACCTGCGGGTTGATACATTCAGATCGAGAGGGGCGGGAGGTCAAAGTGTCAACACAACAGACAGTGCTGTCCGAATAGTACACCTGCCAACAGGTAAGAGCTTACAGTTCGGGGAAACAACATTTATTGAAAATTCACTTTAATCAATTTTTTCTATCTTTATTGGAAACCAATGGCATTTCTCAATTCTTGATTTGGAATTTCAATTGATCTCCTGATATTGACTGAATTGAAATGGAATTACTGACTGACTGAGGCTCTCTGACCCTAGGTACAGTGGCAGAGTGTCAGACATCCCGCTCTCAGCTGCAGAATCGTGACACGGCCCTGCGCGTGCTGAAGGCTCGCCTCTACCAGAGCATGATGGGCAGAGAGACAGAGCAGAGGCTTACGGCACGCAAACAGCAGGTGATACCCAACACACAGTCCCATCCTAACACTTTACGGTCCGTCTCCTCTCTCTCCCCCCTTTCCCCACTCAGAGCCATTAATGTTGCTCTCTCTCCAGGTGGGCACTCGCTCCCAGTCAGAGAGGATTCGCACCTACAACTTCAGCCAGG
This sequence comes from Thymallus thymallus, assembly GCA_023634145.1. Lineage (NCBI taxonomy): Eukaryota > Metazoa > Chordata > Actinopteri > Salmoniformes > Salmonidae > Thymallus > Thymallus thymallus. The sequence continues at coordinate 21,548,298 of CM042419.1, forward strand.
ACCGTGTGACAGACCACCGGACTGGCTATGTGACCAGAGATATCAAGGTGGGCTCCTAACTATGCAAACAAGCGGTCTATAATGGAAGAAGATTTGTTGTGTATTGTTTGTCATGTCATGCTTTACATGTAGTGGTAAGTTTTCTTCTATGGTTGTTAATGTGTCTTCTGTATTCTCTTGGCAGGGGAGCCCCTCGATGATCTGATCTCAGAGCTGTTGTTAATGTGTCTTCTGTATTCTCTTGGCAGGAGTTCATGAGGGGCCGGGAGCCCCTGGATGATCTGATCTCAGAGCTGTTGGAACACGGAGAAAAGGAGGCTCTGCTGGAGCTGGTGGTGACCTGAAGTGTGAGACACTGACTCAAGACAGTGTGACGTCTTAGTTCTGGGAGCTAGCTAACATGACCCACCGCTGCAGGACTGACATGAGAACAGTCAGACTGGTGGAGTTCGGGCAGATATGGAAGCAGTGGCGCGAACACTGATCCTGGTTCAGTTTATGTGAAAAGAATGGCGTGTATGGTGAAGAGAGAGCCTGGCTGCAGACAACCCAGCTCTTTGACCAGTCTCAAACATATGCAGAATTACACCCTAGCATCTTAATAAAGACATAAAATGTTACTGAAAATAGTTGGCGATGATCCTTGCTCCTATTGGGTGTGTCAGAGCGATGTTTCAGCCCAAAACACACGCTCTAATCTCTAGCACACAAGCTGTCTGGCTGCTGGCCAGCCATGGCATCAGTATCTCTCCTACACAGCCATAGCAATGAGTGTGTATTGGCACCGACGAAGGATTGAATTACCTTTGAGGCTACTCCAGCCCCTGTGCAATGTTTATTGTGAAATGTTTGAGTTGCTATGACAGAAGTCTTGAAGATAAATCCATAGGAGACTATTGATTACTAAAAGCTGATGGAGGACTAAAGGAAAAATCATAGAGACTGTCCACACCAGCAGAATATTTATTCAACAGCTTGCAATAAAAAAATATCATTATTTGTACAATATTCCAATCATACTGTAGAAAATTTGTTCTGCATTCTCCTTCTCACATACTCCAACCATGCAGGAGTATGGTTCAGGGCTGGGCTTCCCCAAAGCTTCGTAGCACTAGGACCATGTTAATTCCATTGAAACTAAATGGACAAAAGATTACCTTAGTGCTATGATGCTTTTGGAGAAACCCAGCCCTAAGCATTTACTTGTGATGCGGAAAATGACAACCACCACAGCAGAACATCACAGCGCTCCTTCACGAGCCATCCATAAATTATCCAATTAGAAATACATCACAGACGCATAAGAAAATATCTCTGGAAATGATATTGTCCATGCCTGTCACGACTGTATGCTATTCAACAAAAATAAAAAGAGCCCCCCCCCCCCGCTTGTCCTTTTGTTCCACCACAAAAGCTGCTGATGTACTGTAAGTTGGGTGGTTGGATGGGTAAAATTAAATCTTGGTGAGTAGCTTACTACATAAAATTGGGTTCTCTGTAGCCCTCAAGGACCTGACCTGTGTATCCTGGTATTTATATGACGTTGCTAAGATTGTCCCCTTACACAATAACAACATCCCCCAGTCTCTCAAGCCTCATGTCTGTTTAACAGAGAGTTAATATCGGAGTTAGCCTGGGTATTAGTCATCGTCTCCCCGTTGCCTCAGGCTCCTATAGGATTTCCCGTTCTCTGCTTTTCTCTTCCTGAACGTGGCCCCGGCTCCCGACGCTGGGCCACCCTCATCCCCCAGAGAGGTGATAATACGCTCCCTAAACTTGGGTTTGGGCTCAGGCGGCAGCTCCGTGGGGGCGGGGGCGCTGGCTGCACCTTCGACCTGGGGCAGCTGCAGGTCCACATTCTCACTGGAGGGGGTTGTAGAGCAGACAGATTAGTTATTAGCGTAGCATTCATTAAGGCTCACAATAACAAGTTGGCTAAAGTAGAGACAGACTAGCACAAGGGCCCTGTTCATTAATGCAAACAGTAACAAAATGTTTTGCAACTCTAAACAATCTCATAGTTAAATCCAAATGAAGGCATTGACAGTATAGCAGTCTCTTACTAAGGGTTTTCTTCTTCCTGTATCTGCTCCCAGGCTCCATAAGGGTTAGTCTTCCTGGGCTTCTTAACAGCAGGCTTCTCCTCAGGCACAGGCACAGCTGCCGGTGTGTCTTTGGCCCCTTCGTCTCCCTTCCCCCCATCATCTTCCTCATTACCACCATCTTTATCCTCTCCCTCGTCTGGAGGCGGTGTATCCGTTTTCTGAGGAGAGCAAATGATCATTGAAATGATTGTCAGTCACCTTGACTCAGATTCTAAACTAATACCTACTATTGTTTGTGCCCATTCAATACCAATGGGGTTGTGTTGAGGACTCAGTCTCACCCTGAACTGAATATTGGTGACTCGTTTGGAATCCTCTCCATCACCGGTTCCTTTGGCAGTGTTGGAGCTGTCCCCAGAGTTGGAGCTCTCCCCAGAGAGGGGCTCTTTCTTGGGGGCAGATGGGTCATCTACCCCCGGGGGGCCCACTGTCTCTCCAGTGGGCCCAGACTCACCACCGGCAGGAAGATCTGCAGGTCTTTCCCAGCTGGACTCTGTCAGAGAGGGGGAAACATCATAATTATGTCAAACATACATCATTCTTGTCATCAGCTGTCTTTATATAGACTGACCTCCAGTCTCTGTGTTGTAGTAGTAGGTAAATCCATCAGGACTGACGGCCTCCATCCAGGCACTACCTAAGGAGATCTACAAGGGGAAAAAACTGTGTTCACACCAGGACTTGGAAGGCATTACCTCTGTTCAGTACACTGACTCTAAACACCTCCTGGTGACTTGAATGGTATTATGAAAAATAAAGTCAAAGTTGTGTGTACCTCGGTTTGACCAGGCTGTGGAGAGGGTGTGCTCTTTCCCTGCAACCCATATGGTTTGTCCCACCGAGATTCTGAAAATACATAAAAACACAGAAAGGTGAATGGTCCTAGGTGTATGTTCCAAACTGATTTAGTCCCAGTCTTTTAACCCGTCAAATCTGATATCTGGGGAGGTGTTGTGGTCTTCAGCCAACCCAGGGTTTGTTCAGACAGTGGCAAGTCAAATACAAGGACTTTCAAGTACTTTTTTAAGCACTAATATTTATTTATTATTATTTTTTTCCTATTATGTAATTGTTATTATATTTCAATTATAATATATGAGTCTTATTTGTTGGTTGCATGTTTCATGAGCTGAAATAAAAGGTCCCATAAATGTTCCACACTCACAAAAGGCAGGATTGAATCTATATTTGCCCAGCATTTTAGCTATCGATGTGGCGTTTGGCGAAGCCTAATCAGTTAGTTCTATACCTTCCTGGCCGAGTGGCAGTGTGGCTGGAATGAGCGAACTCGCCTGGCAACCAGAGTGCGAAACACATGAGAAAATAAAACTTGGTAGTCTGCCTGGAAATTAATTTGTAAGAGCAATACATTTTTCTAATATTTTTCATATTCAAATTTTTGATAAGTTTCTGTTCTCCTCTCATTTTAATTCAAGTACTTTTCAAGTACCAACTTGAGAAAATGTCTGATTTTCAAGGTATTCCAGTACTTGAATTTCAGAGTGCCAAATTCAAGTACTTTAAGTGCCTTGTGCGAACCCTGCCTACCTCCTGTAATAGAGTTGAAGTAGTATGTGAGTCCTTCGCCTGTCTTTCCCTCCACCCAGTTCTCTGATTTGTTTCTGGGGATCCTCTCCTTTCCAGGCTTTCGCTTCTTTTCTTGTTTTCGAGATTGAGATGGAGATGGAGATTGAGATGGAACTGGGCTTGGAGTTTGGGCTTTGGTTTGAGATGGGGAACCTAAGCAAATACACAAAATCACATTGATATATTAGACATTTGAGCAGACACTCTTATCCAGAACAACTTACACTGAGTGTGTTCTAACAACTTTTTAAAAGCCTAAAGTTTCAAGTCTTAGTCATGTGTACGGTAAACACATGGTATACATAATCAAACAAAATGTTTACTTGACAGGTTCCTTCTCAACAATAACAAATAATAAAATATAAGAATACAAAAAACTATTAAAAAACAATGGTAATAAGTTACATTCACTTGTTAGACAGAACAAATACAACAGACTGGCAGGTTACCAAGTTAGTAAATCAATAAAACATTTAACTAAGTAGTTACCTGATGGTTTTATCCCCAACCTTTTCATATCCTCCTCATATGCTTTCAGTGCAGCCGCCTCCATCGTTGCAAACTCTTTAGACTGACGATCCTCCTGCTTCGCCTTGTCAATGCTCTTCTTTTGCATCTGTACAGAGGAGGTCCGGAGTATCGGTCAAGTCACCAATGAGATGAAAGCACGGGGTGAGAGTGACATATCTGGACCTTATCTCTGCTGAAATACACCACTTTGCCAGCCAGGAGGGCTATGCATGCCAAGTTGCGTTTACGACGCATCAACAGTTTCCCTTGCAACGGTGACCCCTGTTGATTCCTCTGTGTAATAACGTGCTATGAGCAAACTACATAGAGCCCTGGGAGAAAACAGTATTGTCTCGGGTGATTGACACAACATTTATGGCATCTGTATTTGTGCAACATCTTAAGCAGTATGGCAGCTACAACCCTGACACTGACAGGCACCCATCTTTCTATGTTTCACAAGTGAAGGCAAACCACAATGACGACAACTCACCTCAGCAATTTTGGCAGCAACATTTTCTTTGTGATTCTTCCCTCTTTCATGAAACTCAACACTCTGCAAATCAAATCATATTGGTCAAATACACGTGTTTAGCAGATGTTATTGCGCGTGTAGCAAAATGCTTGTAAAACGTTTCCTGGGCTTTATAACGTGAGAAATAGTACATAAAAAATAAAATACTGCAAAGCTTCCTAAAAGATATACGTATGAGAAACAAACAAGCACAGGTTTTAATACATGATCACATCTGGTCCTGAGCCACAACCTCTTGCAGTCACAACATAACGGACTACTCTCTCTTTGACACTAACCACCAAGAACACATAGGCATTCGTTCAACATTAGCAACATGAGAAGGGCCTAGTCAATGAGACTGAATAGCAAGCATGGTGATCATGCCTGAATGGGTAGCTAATCAGCTAAGTACACTAACTTTACATACTGGTATAAATTACATGACAATTGACTCAACACTCACAGGTTTGTTGTCAGCTATCCAACACTTGCAGTACTGGCAGAATTTCTTCGGCTGGGACTTCCAATATTCTGACCTGAGTAATAAAAACAAAATCAACAACTTCATAAATGTGTTTCAAAAGCTGATCAGAATGATAATTTGGACAGTGAATAAAAAGCAACCATGGTCGTACAAACTGAACCAGCTAGCTAAAGTTAGCTTATGAATAGACGCGACAATATTCAATCAAATGTTATTAGTCATGTTATACAACAAGGTGTAGACTTGACGGGGAAATGCTTATTTTCGAGCCCATTCCCAACAGTGCAGGGTTAAAAAGTAAGACAAATATTTGCTATATATGAAACAGTAAATAGTAACAATACAAACCATAACGAGGCTATATACAAGGAGTGGCTACCAGTACCGAATCAATGTGCTGGGGTACGAGGTAGTTAAAGTAATTGAGGTGATACAGTATGTATATGTGGGTAGGGGGTAAAAATGACTTGGCAATCAGGATATATAATAAACAGAGTAGCAGCAGCAGCGTGTGTGAAAGTGTGTGTCTGCTGGAGTGTCAGTGTAATATCTGTGAGTGTGTGGGTATAGTCTTGGCGCCAGTTCAAGGGAGTCAGTGCAAAATAACAAAGATTAATAAATAATACAGGGAGTCAATGTAAATTGTCCGGGTAGCCATTTGATTAACTGTTCAGCAGTCTTATGGCGTGGGGTAGAAGCTATTCCGGTGCCATTTGTTCACAGACTTGTATTTTTGGTACCAATAACGTTAACGTTGCATAGCTCGCCTTAGTAAATATTAAACGACATCGCAATGGGTGTGACGTGAAACAAAATACTTACATTGTGTCTTCTGATCCAATATAATATAATTAAGGGAAGGTTAAACAACCTAGCTAGTTACACACAAAAGCAGAAAACGTTGAACATTTAACAATCATCAACAATACGGCGTCCATTTCTGATGACGTAGATACGGATGTCTTTGAGGGTCAAAACTGGTTGTTGCCGCTACTATTATCGCTTTTATTGGCAGTATTTTGATAACATAGTCGTTTGAAAGTGGTTTTAATCGCAGTGTATAATAAGAAATATGAACAGAATGGATTGAACTATGAAAGAAAACATGTCATCCTTCCCATGTATATGGAACAAATAGGCTGTAGTCATGTCATCACTCAAGGGCTCCCATATGGTCTAGCGGTTAGGATTCCTGGTTTTCACCCAGGCGGCCCGGGTTCGACTCCCGGTATGGGAACGACTATTTTGTTAAACCCTAATTGAACATTATGTTCTCCATAGCAGTTTCCCAACCCTGCTCCTCATATCAAATACACTTTTATTGGTCACATACACGTGTTTAGCAGATGTTATTGCGGGTGTAGCGAAATGCTCGTGTTTCCTCGAATACCCCCAACAGTACACATCTGCATTGTACCCCTGGACAAGCACACCTGATTGAAATTGTTAACAAATCATCAAGCTCTCGATGAGGTGTTTGTCCAGTGCTACAATATTGCTGCTGGAGGTACTCGAGGATTTGACCGGTATATTGCACTGACATTTTCGGCCTCCCATATGGTCTAGCGGTTAGGATTCCTGGTTTTCACCCAGGCGGCCCGGGTTCGACTCCCGGTATGGGAACGACTATTTTATGATAATCTTGAACATGTTATGGACAGTAGGGCTACAGATACGTTGTATACCCGCCTGCCTGTGACTTTGACTGTTACATTAACGTGAACTGACGAATAGAATACTCTATCCGATGTAGGCTACTCTACACTAGTAATGCTGCAACTAGCTGTCACAGTCTCTCGAACGTCAAATTTCTAAATTGTTGCCAAAGTAAAATGTAAGGTTATGTTTAAGTGTTAACTCCACAAGGTTAGGCAATAACTGTGAATGGTTAAGGTAGAGGTTAAGGTTTGGGATGGGCTTAAAAACAGAAAGCATTACATATAATTTGATAACGAAACTTAATACAATCAATCTGACAAACCTAACGAAAATGTTAAAACTTCACCTGTGGAAATAGCCAGTAGCCTACTCACTCTAGAGACAGAATGTTGAATATCAGAATAAGAGCAGAACAGAATCAAATAATCAACAAACATGTAATAATTTGAAAATCTTTTATTTTAGTTAGGTTTTTTAAAACAAATACACTCATTCAATTAAATACAGTAACAAAAGTGTTTTGGAGAAAGAGTTGATGAGATGTGCTGTGAATACTAACCTACTTTTTTAAACACTGGAAAAAAAAACTGAATGTGAGAGAATGCTACATCAATGATTGTTAAAAAGTTATCCTTCATCGCAAAAGATAAAACATCTGCCCCGTGCTCTTAATCAAGAAAATTATAATTAACCATAAAGTGCAATATCACAAATAAAATTAACAAAAACACTTATATTTCAATTCAAACTTGTACAATCAGTGCAACAATTACAAATATTGAATAGATATACCAATGAATCTTTATAGTTTAAAAAGAGTCCAAAACATAACTTGAAGTCATTTCCCTGTCTTGGTGAGACATTTTGTAAACAGATTCAGACATTAGCTTTAATTTGGTTAATATGCTTCACATAAAAAAATTCAAGAATATTGCATCAATACGATCAGCATACCAACTATGCACACTGAAAGTTAACTTTAGTCTGTACACTAATCATAAGATAATAAATACTATATATATTTACATTGCCATGTAAAAATTAGACCAAATACGCCCAACAATACGGAGTGATTTTGACTTTGTTTCAGCAGCGTCTTTGGTGCTCTCCATTATGAGAAAATACACCTTTTATTAAATCAGAGTTCCAAAGTAAAAAAACAACAACTATTAATGTGCCTTAATTAGCATAAAGTGGTAGCTCTCTTTCTTTAGTACGTTAATGTAACCATAGAGTCTGTGGTTAAAACTTGTTAGTGCATAATAATATCAACAGGGGGATTCCCTTTGGCACAGACCAAATTAGACAGGTGGAGAATGCATGTTTTACCCAATCATGAGGGCGTTCTACCCAAAGGTTGTTATTCCCTATAGTTTGGTTGACCTGCCTTCTCAATTTCCCAAGAACACTTGTGTGGCAGTGAGTGACCCCAACCAGCAGGGTCTCTCTACATTGTCAGCTCTTCTTCTTCTCTGGATTCTCTCCATCCATCCATCCATCCATCCATCCATCCATCTCTCAGTAGCATCCATCTCTCCAACTCCCGTCTCGTAGGGCACTCAGGGTGGACAAGCTCTTAGGAGGAGTCAATAAACTGGGGAAAAGAAGATCAGATTGAGAAGAAAAATAAGGAAGAGATGAAGATCCCAGACAATAAGGACATAGTTTTGAGCTTGTTGGCGCTCCCATAGTGTCCTACATTAACCTATAAATAGTTTTTGTTACTCAGCTCCGTGGTCCTGGAATTCTCTTGTGAAAATTAAAACATTTGATGATCTAGTCACATTGGTGGAGTTTAAACACTTGGTCGATGTAAATATCATAGAAGAGTGTCATTGTATTTAGGACACCTGTTTCTTTACGTAATATGTAAGTGTTGTACTGTATAGTTTTGTTCAATGTTGTGTTAGTGTATGTAAGTTGTTTTGTCTGAAACTTTGTTCCCCCTGCTGCTGTTGTACCAGGACTCTCTTGAAAAATACATTTTATCACAATGAGAAAAACCTGTCTAAATAAAGGTTAAACAAAATAAAAAATAAAACCTGCGTGCGGGTTGAGCGATTTTGCTTCGAGGGGTGGAGCTGGTCCCGATAAAGGAGGCGGGGCGGGGCAAGCTGCTCCGGGGGGGTGTAGGAGTGCCCCCAACCCCCCCGGCTGGTTTACTGGGGAGGGGGATCCCACTGATGCTGCTCAGGGACTGCAGACTTGTGGAGGTCGGCATGGTAACCGGCCCTTTCACAGTTGGGCTGACATAGGCTGTGGCTTTGAGGGGTTGCCGCGACAACGACTGGAAGTTCCCCACACTCTGGACTCTGTTCTGCAGCTGACCGGGTGAAGGGACTAGTGGGGAGAGGAACAGGTGGTTGACAACACATCATATACGGATGAATGGATTATTAATGGGTTAATATAATATTCATGTTTTCCTTAGATCTACTGTATAATGTATGAACTACCTATTTAGAATGATCATTTTCAATTTGATGAATTCTGGCATGTCAATCAAGTCCTTCAGTTTTATAGTATGTGTGTGATCAGAGCTAAAACAAAGAGGAGGAGGGTCTCTCACTGGAGGACTGTAGCCTGCTGGCCAGCCCATTGGACGAGTCGAAGCTCAGACTGTTCCGAAGGGTGGAAGGGGAGCCGATGTGATTGGCTGGGATCAGTGGGCTAGGCACGCTAGGCATGCTGGGAGCCCTGAACAGGTTGGGCATGCTCCTCCGTAGCTTATCTAAATAGAATGCACACACACACGCACAATTTCCTCTATGAATTCAAAGCCACAGATCCAGATGACTAAGATTTTATCGTCTCAGATTCTACATAAAGCCCTCTCTCTTCAAGATAAATAAATGTCACTCTCACTACTCTTTAGGAACAACAGTGTTGAGCCACGAAAAATAATCTCCTGTAATCTCTATTTAGTGTCCCTCTCCTGTTTAGCTCCCAGAACAGAAACAGAATATCCTCCAAGAGCTTAGGAACAGTCACAAGAGGCTTACAGATAGCATGTTAGCACGTCACTGGTAGTCTGCTAAGTACAGTCAACAGGCAAGGGAACTACCTAGTGATTAATGACTGGGTGACCTTAAAATGACCTGTTTGCCCATTAACATAAACAATGACAAGTTGAACACAAACCTATAAATAGATTAGTAGAATTATGTCATAAGAGGCCATCATGTCGTGTGTCATAATTCCTGTCATGGATCTACATTTGTAGCCCTACTAATATTGTACTTTGTTGTCATGCAAACGTGCCACCAAGACAACACAAAAAGGCGTGTTTGAAAAACGTACTGTCATATTCATCTGCATTCCAAATGTGATCCCCAAAATAAATAGGCAACATAAATAAACGAACATGAACACACAAACATTATTAGAGGAGAGTCTTGCAAAGCAATAATTCTTATTAGAAAGTGCCATGGAGGGCCATGGTTGCCATAGACACCGAACAGGAGAAAACATTTGAGTCCAGTACAACCTGAAGCTGTCCAATAAAAACATTTTCATTGTAATTTTCTCTAATGAATGCAACCCAAGTACCTGCATGGGCCAGGCCTGCTCACCTGATCCGGGCCTGAAGCCCTGTTGGTCGGGTGTGTAGTTGCTGAGTGTGGGGCTGGCCAGGGCTTGGGGCGGGGGCTGATAGGAGAATCCTCCAGAGGGGTATTGGGGGCTGGAGGGGCTGGAGGGGGTGGTGCTTCTCCTCCAGTCCCGTATGCTGGAGAAGGTGTGGGAGTGGGGGAGGCCGCATTGCAGAGTGGGTCCCACACGGGTCAGGCGGGGCTGGGGAGGAGGTAGCTGCCCGTACTCCTCCTCCTCCTCTTCCTCCTCCAGGTCAGCCTCGCCGCTGTGCTGAAGGGAGAGGAAGGAGAAGCTGCCACTGCGGCGGTTGATGGAGGTGGGAGTGGTGGCGTAGTCCTGACGAAGACCTGAAGGAGGGGAAATACGGACAAGCGCACAAACACACACACACACACACACACACACACAATCAGTCGTCACCTTCTGCGCCTGAGGTTAAGATTAATAAAGCCTGGATGAAGTCTGAGGTCTAGTATCACATGTTACAGTGTTAGAAGGGAGAGAAGGACAGAGGGAGAGAAGGAGAGAGAGAGAAGGAGAGGGAGAGAGAGGAACAATAAAGGGCAAGAATATGGCCAGGAACAACTCTGGGCCCTACTTTTAACCTTGGGGCCCCAGAGTTATTCTCTTTCAGGTCCCCTGCTCAATAGTTATTATTATTAATAATAATAGTTCTGATTTATAAAGCATTTTCCTCCTATATGTGCTCAAAGCACTTTTACATAGAAAGGGAGGAAACTCACCTGTTACTATGTAAAACAACATATAGTGACATCTATGTGACAACAACAAAACTTTAGTTTTTATAAGGGTGGGGGACTTACTGTCCTCCTGCAGACGAGCCATGACCTGGACGTCAACAAGGTCCTGCAGCTTGTATCCCTGGGTGATGGAGTCATCCTCAAGCTCTGAGGCACTGAGCTCACTGTCCACGGAAGACTGGGGGCTGAGGAGGAACCGCCGGAGGCTGCGGCCTTCAGCACACAACAACACAGTTCGGAGGTCAGATGTTAGATCACAGACAAATTACATTGTAGAGATTTTACATGAACAATAAACACAAAGATACTGACAAGATGAAAAGCAAGATGTTTAAATAGAGGTACACCGGCAGCAAAAAAAATCACAAAAAAACATCACTCTCCCTTTAAGAAACATTGCCGAGTCACTGTTCGTGGGGAGACCACATCATAGAACTGTGCCTTTGGTGATAGAAGCACCACAACTCACAGACAAAGCTAGAATAGGCCATATTGTGTTTATGGTCCCTCCAAGTCCCCATGGCCATTTTCCATTATGGCCGCCAGACAGGTCCCACAGGCTTGCCCTAGCTGTGTGACATGTGGTGCTTCAATCACCATAGGGACTATTGCACTCAAGTCCACTCAAGTCTGTCCCCTCACCAATTTCAATTTAAGGGGCTTTATTGGCGTGGGAAACATGTTTATATTGCCAAAGAAAGTGAAATAGATAATAAACAAAAGTGAAATAAACAATAACAAATTAAATCACACTACGTTGAACTTCACATGGCAAACACCTGAAGCAGCAGAAACTGAACACACACTGAAACACTCCCTCTATTGCCATGACAAATTGCGAATGATGACCTTGGGGGGCTTCTCAATAGTCTATAGTGGCTTCCTCTCCACTTGTGTCCACCTCTGTTCTGATCTGACAAGACAACCAAGGTAGGTGCTTTCACCTGTCCATATCACTAACATCAGCAGGAATGAAGGAGAGGAGACAAGGAGAGGAAGCTCATTCTGACAGACAATTGAGATGCAAACCTTGACATGACACTATGAGAGTGAGAGAGACTGAGACAACATGGGCCAGCGGGGGACAGAGCGAACGAGGCTTACTGCGATTGGCTGAGTGATTGGCTGGGAGGAATGTGGGAATTCTCTCAGCCTTCCCAACAGGAGTCAGGGACAGGTGGAGGAGAGGATGGAGGGGTGAGGAGCATGAAGCTGACGGAGGGAGAAGGAAAGGGAGGAGAAGGAGACAGGATAAGGGGGATAGAAAGAGAGAATCATGGAGTTGTTTTAATGGAGAAAAAATACAAAACTATTACAATCAAGACTGTGGTATTTTTTTCTATTGTGAAATACCATGTTTGAAAAGTAATTATGGATAGAGGACCAAGGTTTTTCCTCGCCTGGTGAACTGATAAGGAAAGTTGAGTTTCTGCTCAAAAAGACCCAGAATTATTCTGCTCAATACGGCCCTGAGATTCTGCTCAGTAGGGCCCAGAGGTCTCCTGCTCAATAAGGACAAGAGTTTCTCCTGATCAGGTTGCAAGGTTGAAAAACCCCTAGTCCTACGAATGTCATATGGTAATATTATGGTAATCTGCACCCACGTCACATAGTAATCTGTTTGTGTATTTACCAGGTCTGTCAGCGGGCGGAGGGGTGGAGCAGGACCTGGAGAATGAGGCACTGAGGGGGGACACTCCAGCTACACGTCTCAGGGGGAGGGCAGTGGACGAGGGGCTGGAGAAGACCCCCCGCCACCTATGGACTATGTATGGGAGGGAGGAGGAGGAGGGAGGAAATAGTAAGGCAGTGTCATACTGTACTGTATTGGACCAACCCCCCCCCCCCCCCCCCCCCACACACACACACACACACACACACACACACACACACACAGCTGTCAGTGCTTTCCGGGCCCCTCACAAAGAACAGAGTTCGGCAGTGTGGAGCGTTTGTTTACCTCACACCCAGCGCGTCACATTGCTGTGACCGTCACAGACCCACTATTCAGCAGGAGCCAGGGAACACATCTGCTGTCCAATGCCCAAGAGGCAAAGCTGCATTCACAACCCTCACACACACACTGCTCAACACACCAATTCAGCACAGGCCATGACCAGGGACGGCGCAGCGACCGACCAAACACACACACCATTGGATATATATTCATAGAGAGAAGACCTACAGGAATGAACACTCCCTAAGCAAATATCCCAGCAATCTATCTAGAGAAGACATGGTGGATCAAAGAACAAAGACAGAGAGAAGAATGAATTATAAATATTGCAGAGCTGAGAAAGCAAATCATTTCTCTCTCTTTCCCTCTGTGTGGTGGTGCGACTGTGAGCTGCTCAACGTAGCGCTGCATATATCCCTGCACCACAGATAGAGTGGGGTTATGCTATACCTGTCACAGAATATAAACCACTTAGCAGCATCGAGGGAAGATGCCTTTCATGTAAACACGGTAACCATGGTTACCTATCTGGTTGCCGAGGGAGGCCCTGTGAACGTAGCAACAGGCAGAGAGTAGGCCAAGTGTGAAAGCAGTGGAAGGCTTTTCCTGCAGTTACAGCTACTGTGAAATAAATAAAAGTGACGCATGGACAAACATGCTGGGAGACCGTTGCGGCCAGTGCTTCACCTCTCATTAAGAGCTTAGAGGTCTTAAGCTGTATTAATACATTACCTTCAGCTAAGACCGTGGGAACCGTCACATCACATCCATTCACTCTTCCACTGTCCTGTTTCACACGACAGCCTCTTCTCAGACATTAACCCAAGGTCCACTCCCCCACTCTCAGTGGTCATTAGACAACATGGAATGTCTCACAAGAGAAGAGGCATTAACCCTGGTGTTAAGGCTAAACTCTCCCAGTTGGCCACACATACCTTCACTTCACGGCCACCCATTAATTCTCATTCAACCCTGTCACCTCTCCACTGCAACCCTTCTCCAGGTAGATGCTGGGAATTAGAATGTGAGCTCCATCACCTAACCAGGTGAAATTAATGCACTCACTGTCACAGGGGTGCAACTTTTGGTTTTTAGAAGTGGGAGGGACATTATTAGTACATTTTCTTTAATCCAGTTGGTATAAACACTCCAAACAGCCTACCCGACCGCTCAGAGGCATTCGCATGGTCCTAAAGCACACCGTTGCCTCGTTTTGTATCACATTACAGTGATAAAAATGGGATGGGGACAAAAATGCAATTTCGGAATTTGTGAAAGTTGCGCCCCTGCACTGTCATAAGCATGGTGCGGGAGTCTGTAGGTTTGTATGTCTTTTCAGGAGTGACTCTGCTTGTGCATGACCACTGTTTGTAGTTTAATGTAGCCAGTACTGTGTGTAGTTTAATGTAGCCAGTACTGTGTGTAGTTTAATGTAGCCAGTACTGTGTGTAGTTTAATGTATCCAGTACTATGTGTAGTTTAATGTAGCCAGTACTGTGTGTAGTTTAATGTAGCCAGTACTGTGTGTAGTTTAATGTAGCCAGTACTATGTGTAGTTTAAAGTAGCCAGTACTGTGTGTAGTTTAATGTAGCCAGTACTGTGTGTAGTTTAATGTAGCCAGTACTATGTGTAGTTTAATGTAGCCAGTACTGTGTGTAGTTTAAAGTATCCAGTACTGTGTGTGACTAGTGACTGTCTGGCAAGGTGCTGTACTTTTACCTCAGAGTCCAAAATAGTCTGGAGCTGGCTGGTTACCTAATCCTGAGAGACTTGAGGATCTGTTTCCCACTGAGCTCTATCCCTCAGAGTGCTAGCCTCCCTCCTCACCTCCAGTGAATTCAACAACATGAATTCATAACAAGAAGGCTGAGTAACTCACTTTACTTAGAACAATCACTACTGCTTTTCTTAGTTTTGTCAAACTGACGTGCTATTGTGTTTGTGCTCAAGGCCCAACGTTAGATTTTTTTGTACACTCTACGCAGTAATCTTATCTGTTCTGCACACTCAGCAGTTTCCTTGTTATGGTAACGAGATAGAGGTGTGATCTCAAGTGGATTACAATGATCGCTTTATAATTATTAAACTTGGTGAGACAAATGCACACACACGCACATACCCACCCACACAGTAAAGTAGAACCATAATCATCTGTGGAAAGAAAGTCTTTGAAAACAAGACGTTTTGGCAGGTTGATAGAAACCTATGATTCATTATATAGCAATCCCTCTATCCATCCATCCATCCATCCATCCATCCTTTTTTGGTCCCTAGGTTCCACCCCTCCTCATACCTTGGTCCAACCTGAGGCACAGTGAGCTGGCAGACTCCACCTCTGCTCTGGGACTGTCCAGGACCTGTCTGCTCCACTGGAGGGGGGTGACATGGCTCTCCCCCCACAGCCGGGCCTTGGCTGACACATACAGCCTGAAGGGAAGACAGGATGAGAGAGCCAGAGAAGAACGAGAGGAAGAAAAGAAGAGGATTTGACTGCCCTATAGTCCCATATCAACCCCTACCGTCTACAGGCAAGACTTTGGTTTCGGATCAGGGATACGTTTACCAGTTTTACTGTGATCCCCAAAAATTGACATCAAACCAAAACCTCACTTAGGACCTGAGAATAGAATCATATTGATTGTAGCCAACAAGTGCAAACGGTGGCACTAAAATAGTGGAGCAGCCAATTCTGACTCCAGTCCAAAATTGGTTTTGGGCACTATACTGGATTTGAGATATTAAAGTAGAATGTCGCCTTTTATCTGCCCCCCCCAAGTTAAAATGTCTCAGACTGATGCAGTCTAGCCTCCATTTCAACAGCCACATTTTCACAGAGACATTGACGATGATCATTGCAACAAATCGATGTTTTTTGTTTGCTAAAGAAAAATCGAACGACATTGTAACAAGTGTCCGATCGATCTTTCTGTCCAATTAGCTTCGAAGGTGTGGCTTTGTTGTCGTATATCATTCCTACTACGATTTGGGTCGCATTTGCAGGTGGATAATTATATTCCATAGGCCTACTTATACCAGAGTAACAGTCATATATCCTATCAAATAAACGAACTGCATCCCCATCGTATATGACAGATCAATTGTCATATGCAAATAAGGACTGCACGTTTTTTAAAAATCTGTCAGATTAAATTTGCCACCTGTCAACCACATTATACAAACCATTGGACATTGTGAAATAGTTACCAGGTATCTTCAGATTTCTCATTAGAGAATATAGAATCTAGGTCCAGAATGTCCACCTCATCCAGAACCGTGCGTTCCGTATAATCAGCCTCCGCCTCGAGAGCAGCATCAACAGCGGCATAATGCGAATGTAAATATTCGAACGGTTCGTCCGACGGGAAAAATGACCCCAAGGAAGACTGGCACAGTAGTGTCGGTAACGGACTAGGTATGCAGTAGCTCCCGGCCATATAGGCCGGGGAGGGAGGTAGAATGTGGGGGCTGCCGGTGCAGCCGTTCGCCCGCGTCCTCAGTTGCTCATTTTGCCGTTCCAATTTCCGAACCAGCTCTTGGAGCTTTTTCACCTCCAGTTCGGCGTTCGCAGCATTGCTGTTGCCGTTGACATCCGTCATTATCTGGGGGTTCATCACCGCGGCATCCATTGGATGGAAAAGTACAAATACCCGATATGTTTTATTAAATGGTGGACGGGGTAAGCTACACTCAGTCTCAGCCCACCCGTTGCCCTCACTGTGATTTGGGTATTGGTTGTATCTCGCTTGCCCCAGTGCCCATCAGTACTAGAGCGTTCAGATGCCGCCCATGTCACCCAATGAGGGATGGTGGCGTGCTACAGACTGTCTCCACCCCCAGCGTGGTGAGTCCACCGCGGGAATTGTTGCCTAATTAGAGATGTCAGGATGGGTGCAAACTTTCTCTCAAACTTCACAGTTGTGACATTCATTAGTGACAATTATGTGCAATTTGTACTGTACAGCAGGCCTAATAATTTATTTGGCCATAATGAAAACGCACAACACATTGCCTTTGTCCGTAATACAGAAGAGCGCAACATTTGTTTCAAATAAGTTTATTGAAAACAGAATGAGAGATTACTTCCAAAGTGAAAATGCATCATTTTTCAATAGCCTACCTTTTGATGACTCAAGATATTGGCTAAAATCTCAAGATTTTATTATATACCAGCATATACTATTGACTTCATTGATATACACATAAAGATCTATTGAATTTAATAATAATCTCACCAGCCACTGTACTGACCTACTCTACAACCGCATGCTCAGAGCGCCCAAGCATCTTGAACACTCCCCTGGTTATGCCAGGCCATTTTATGTACATTTATCGCCATCATGTGGTGTAAATTGAGACAGCACATGATGGAACTGCGGTGACCTTTTCCCTTTTTTAAATGTAACTTTATTTAACTAGGCAAGTCAGTTAAGAACAAACTCTTATTTACAATGACGGCCTACACCGGCCAAACTCGGATGACGCTGGGCCAATTGTGCGCCGCCGTATGAGACTCCCAATCACGACCGGTTGTGATACTTTTAACCGACGAGTGAAAGTTCTGAAGGGACGAAATATAAATACAGTATCTGCGACCGCACATTTCAGAACCATGGACAGCGACTAAGGCGGAATCCCTAAAGTGGACTTTCAGCACCCAATGACAGTGGACAGCGCATGGTTTAGGTGTAGCTGCAACGTTACTGGCCATTTTTTAATTCTACTTTTTTTTATATATATATAAGGAATAACAGCATATTATAGCAAGGTATATGAAAAATAACATTTTATTTTCAATAAACAGACAAAGACAATGGACAGGTGTGTTGTCAAAGATGGCCCTCTGGTGGCAGAGAGAACACATTACAGCCTATATGGAGTCGGGAATTCTGCCCTCACACGGACAGAACCCCTTTGAATTTGTACATGCATTTGAGTCATGTACTTGGTGGCTATGTCCAGATCTAAAACATATTTAGGGGACATATAAAAAGCTGAAATAGAGGTGGATGAACAATTTGTCCACTTACTAATAACAGTTCTGCCCTCAGAGGGAGAGAATGATGATTAAGATGTTGCTGTGATTTCTGGCAGTCTGTGTTCTGGCAGTCTGACAGCTAGTCCTGAAATAGACAGAGCTCTGTGAGCCAGGACCATTCTCACTATCCAGTTCCATTCTCTCCTCCACCTCAGCGTTTCTTCCAGGTGAATTTCCTCCTCGCTCCCTCCTGGCCCGGCTTCTTCCTCTCCTTTATTCTGGGGTCAGGGGTCAGCAGCCCAGCTGAGAGGGAGGCAGAGATACAGGTCAAAGGTCAAACCAAAAACAGTACAACACATCAATGACAACGCAACAGAGGAACAGCAGCCAATGTTGTACATTTTCCCCATTTAAGCTTTCTGAATGACGCGTGTGTGTGTGTCTCGTTGGTTGTGAGAGTGTGTGTATGTGTCTGTTTGTGTAGTACCACCATTCACCTTGTCTCATGGTCTCCACCTGTCCCTCAGACAGGAAGCTGAGCATGGCGCGGGAGATGGCGAGGCGTAGCGCCCCCGCTTGGCTGGAATGGCCCCCGCCACTCACACTGCACTGCATATCAAACCTCCCCAGCACCCCCATGAAGTGGAGGGGGAACATCAACTGCTCCCTGTCAGGGGGAGAAGAGAGGGATGGAGATAGAGGGAAGAGAGGGGAGGGGAGGGAGGAGAAAATAATGGTTTGGAGAGGGGAGGGATAAAAACAAAGAGAGGAGAGAGGAGAGAGAGAGAGAGAGAGAGAGAGAGAGAATAAGAGGGAGAACAGGATAAAGAAAGAGAGTAAGCCAGTCAATGGAGTGGACACTGGACACTGAGATACCAGTTATCAACAGCAGTGGTTGCTAGACGATTGTAAAGAGCAGTGTTGTGTGTGTAGAGTCCTGTTAACCTCTGTTAGAGCCACACGGTCATATATAGAGTCCTGTTAACCTCTGTTAGAGCCACACGGTCATATTTAGAGTCCTGTTAACCTCTGTTAGAGCCACACGGTCATATATAGAGTCCTGTTAACCTCTGTTAGAGCCACACGGTCATATATAGAGTCCTGTTAACCTCTGTTAGAGCCACACGGTCATATTTAGAGTCCTGTTAACCTCTGTTAGAGCCACACGGTCATATATAGAGTCCTGTTAACCTCTGTTAGAGCCACACGGTCATATATAGAGTCCTGTTAACCTCTGTTAGAGCCACACGGTCATACTGTATATAGAGTCCTGTTAACCTCTGTTAGAGCCACACGGTCATATTTAGACACTACAGCACTCCCTCTTCTGACTCAGCATGAAAACGACAGATGAGGGATGTGTGTGTGGCTGTAGTGTGTGTACGTAGTGTGTGTCTGTGTGTGTCTCTGAGTGTGTACGGAGTGTGTGTGTTCTGGCCCACGTCCCAGCAGACTAAATGAAAGGCATATTGCTGACACAGTCAAACCACCGTCACCCTTCAGGTTCTATTATTCCTGTCTCAGTCTGTCCTCAGCCCAGGAGATAACACCCCAACACACACACACCCCAACACACACACACCTCTCTAACCCACTCAGTTGTGTAATTAACTCAGATAAAGAGGCTAGGACACAGTGAAGTGCAACATATAGCTACTTTTCAACAGTGTTTTGTTTGAGAGTGTACGTGGCACGGCGTTCACGTTAAGGACGGATGGGGAGAGGAGTGTCATGTGGAAAGAAGCAGGGACTTCTGATGTATTTGGTGAGAGAGGCAGCACTAAGGGGGCATGTAAATCCTCTGAAGCGTCCGCTCTGATTTGTCTCCTACTTCGTCGGTACTGGTCTGAAAGCACATGCTATTTGAAAAGAATATGATGGATGTCTACTGGGAAGGAACACAGACCGGTCTTGCAGGACAGGGAAGTAGTGGAGATAGTTTGTCCCGTTGATGCTGGTGGATCCTGAGCCGCTATCTCTCAGTAAGACAGTACCTGTAGCGGTCTTCCTCCTGCCTGGGAACCACACAGACACACACGAAACTAATTAACCTTTATTTCTCTAGGTGAGTCCCATTGAGATAGATCTCTCTCTCTTTTACCATAAAGCCCTGGCCAACCAATGAATGTAGTTGATTCATTGAAAGGAAGAGATCACTGAAACTGTTGTGAAATTTAGACCCGGGTTGCTGTCAACTGCTTTGAGACAAACGTAAATAAATGCTATGTTATTGATTCATTGATTGATAAAAGCCCAATTGTATTAATTCATTGATTGATTGCTGTTTTACCATCTCCGGTGCTGTATGCCACTCCGTGCTGGTCGTACTGTAGGGGCTGGACCTGCTGCTTGGAGGACTGGATCTCCAGCTGTCTGCGGTACCGCTGGACAAAGTCCTCCTCCACAGAGCAGTAGGGCAGAGACAGCAACCTCTCCATCAGCTGGATGAACCGTGCATACTGAGGAGAGAAACACACAACAACATGTAAGAATAGGAGTTGCCCCTAGATGCTAATCTTGGATCAGTTTAGAATTCCCCCCACTAATGGCAACGGTTAAGCTGAACCTGGATTTGTAGGTGAAACCTCACCCCAGAGCGTAAGAACATAAGCACACACGCATACTTTCCATTGGCGTTGTATGGCTCTGTTTAGTGTCTAAACAACAACCTCTTGTGGTGACTAGGTGAACTGCATCATACCAGTGATAACCAGGTTTCCATCCAACCTTTTTGTGAGTTAGGTATATTGTCGGATAAAAATATTGGAAGGCATGATGGATACAGCAAATTTGTCGGTAAGCTTTCCAAATGTTGTCAAACAAAATACGCTAGACAAGGTGGGATATTTTTGTGTCGGTAAAATTAATTATGTCGAGAAAAGGAAAAAAGGTTTATGCGGAAAAATGTATTTATTAACCATATCGAAGTAAATTTGAATCACGTAATGATATGTTGCGCAGTCCTCCCAACACGACTCGGGAAAGCATGGAGAATAAATTATGATGAACTTCACGAGGTGTTGAAAGTACAAGGTGAAGAGCTTGATGCTCCTTTCCAATAAATATTGAGGGTCTTATTCTGGTGACATGATGATCGATGCTTGGCTGCCATTTGACAAATTAAAAGAATCTCGCTCTTTTGTCCATAATAATAATCATCATGTAGGCTATACCCGCAATGTATCTGCTAGCTGTTGGCTAGAGCGCACGTGCCAGTGCCAATACCAGTGTGCACATTCGCTATACAATATTTATGACAAACTATCAGTAGAGTTGAAAATGCAAGAAATCCATTTAACTATTTTTTTTATTTTTTATTCGGTACATGAGAATTTAACTGCAAACTTTATTTTTATGTGCACTACCTCAATACCCACAGACTTGTATCTGCTACAATTCAATTTGATGGAATTGACTATTTTCTGGTGGGAAAATTTGCATATTTTAAAATCTGTCGCCAATTGGATGGAAACCTAGCTAGTGATATCTAAGGTCTTTTCCCTCAGTAAATTCTATCACAGCAGAACTGTTGAGCTGGGAAGGAGGAGGAACCAGGGAAGGCAGCAGATATCTGGATGTGATGACATTAAAAGAGTTCCTTACATCGTGTTCTGAGATGGTCTCCACCAACAACTCCTCCAGCTCTTCTTTCAGCAACCACCGACTCTCCACCAGAGAACTGAAGACAGACACAGTTACACACACACACACTTATAAACATTCCCTGGTGAACTTATTTCATTGCTATGTGAAAACAACTACACTCACATCTGCTTGGTGTCCTGGGTGAAGAGACCCTTTCCTCTCAGACGGTCCTGTTGCTTCTCTACTGCCAGGACTTTAGTGAAGGTGTCCTGAATGGGACAGGAGGACACAAACAACCAGATTAAACTACATGTAACACCTTATGGTCTATGAACCTTTCACTTAATATTAACAATGGGTATTTGCATTGTATCAAGAAAAGACCAGTATGGAGTGCATTTTATATTCTGACACACACACACACACACACACACACACACACACCCTTGAGATAGAGAAAGAGAGAGGATTCTCCATTATGAAAGCAGATCCCATATCTCTCCCCATCCATGGCTGGATTTAATTGGGTGGGGAAATTGAATTGGGGAGCGCTTGGGCTACTCCCCTTTTCTCCCCAAGAAGCCGCCACGCGGAGCGAGAGAGCTAGCTAGCCGCCGTCCGCGGGCACGCTTGTCTAAATTGGCATCATGCCCACGAGTTTGGCGTTAGCCAATCAAGCATGGTACGGTACTTTGGGGCTGGCGGTAGTGGGCCCAGACCCGAGCTGGGCAGGCAGGCTGGCATTCTGGTCACGTCCCGAAGCAGCCTCAACACCCCTTCCACACCCCCTACCCTCCCCCTCCACCAAGCAACCGGGTGAGAACTCATTTCCCTGTCCATTATTCAGCAGATGTTTGTTTAATTCCTTCTTGATAGAGTGGAGTCTAATCCGCCAACCCTCCGCCACAGAGAGAGAGAGAGAGGGGGGGGGCGGGGTTAGTAAACATCAAGCAAAACCCAATGTGTCACAAAATAAGAAGTAATTAAAAAGTATTGATTAAAAGGGAGGGTAGGGGTTGGTGTGAGGGGGTTTTGTGTTACACATTTGTGAACACTGGCCCCTACAATATAGAGTACAGTATAGAGGCCTTGATGAAAGGAGGATGTGGGAGAGAGGTCGCAATGATCTACACATTAGCAAGAAGCCCGTCAGAGAGAGAGAGAGAGAGAGATAGAGAGAGAGAGAGAGAGAGAGAGAGATGCAGAGGAGAAATTAATGACTCCTACTCCTATACTTTAATATTTTATACTCAACTCTCTCTTGACTCACTCCTAGTTCTTCAAATTCAATAAGCAGTGTGAAGCACCCTGTTAGCATGGTTTTGGCATGGCTTCACCAGTGAGCCCTTAAATTGCAAAAGCTCTGATGAATATGAGAATTAACTCCTCTGGCTTCAGAGGCTACAGAGTCCCAGCTCTAACATCCTCACGTTGAGGTCGAAAGAGGTGGTTTAGATAGGAGTCAGGTACCCCTGGTTCCCCTCGGCAGTGGGCAGGGTAGGAGGTCGATAAGATAAAGAGGGCAGTGGAGCAGTGAGGGGGTTAATATGCCACGCTGCCTAAACCCACCAGAGCCACAGAGCACTCAACCTGGAAGCCTCTTCCTCATACACACAGCCAACTTTACACCTCACTGACTTGGCAGAACTGTGTGTTGGATGTATTATGGGTGCGGGGGGAGGTGTTGTGGCTGTAAATGCAGTACTGTGCACATGTAAGTAGATGTGTGTTTACGGAGTTAATTAGCACTAAAATTTGGTGATTGTGATTATTCCAGAGGTATCAAACAATATGCTGCGTAGTGAGAGAGACGAGTAGAAAGAGGAGGAAACAGAGAGAGCAGTGACCCGTCAGTAGAGAGGGAGAAAACAGAGAGAGAGGGAGAAAAGCAAAAGGAGTGAGAAGGAAAGAGAGAGAGTATTAGAGAAAAAGAGAGAGAGTCGTTTTCCCTCAGAGACAGACAGCCCTCCCTTCCTCTCAGACACGTCTGGTCTGACATCCCTATTTAAACTAACAGCAGGGAGCCAGGGGTTGCTGCAGGGCTTGGGACGGGGGACACAAAATACTACCAGGTTACACACACCTCTTATCTACCGGAGAAACACACCTCTGTCCAAGGTCAAATCAACCATACGAACAAGAGGAAGGTATAGAGGAAGGTATAGAGGGAGATAAAGAGGAAGGTATAGAGGGAGATAAAGAGGAAGGTAAAGAGGAAGGTATAGAGGAAGATAAAGAGGAAGGTATTGAGGAAGATTAAGAGGAAGATGAAGAGGAAGGTCAAGAGGAAGGTCAAGAGGAAGGTCAAGAGGAAGGTCAAGAGGAAGGTCAAGAGGAAGGTCAAGAGGAAGGTCAAGAGGAAGGTAAAGAGGAAGGTAAAGAGGAAGGTAAAGAGGAAGAAAGAGGGAGAAAGAGGGAGAGTGAAGGAAAAAGACAGAAGATGGAGAGATGGAGAATAAGCTGCGTGGGTAGAGGTGGGTAGGTAGCTAGTCTCCAGCACCAGTCTCCAGGGACCCTTTACCTCTCCGGTTGAATCCCCAGGGCAGAGCAGCTCTCATCCAGGCACAAAGCCTGACTATCAGCCATGGTAGTCGCCGAGTCAGGCCTGAAACACGATTTAGGACGGGGACAGAGGGGCCCGTCACAGACACAGTCATGCCCCCTGCCTGTCTGCACCCCTCCCTACCTTCCTCAAGCCAACTCTCCCAAACACTCCCCCCCCCCCCTTCCGCTCCACTGCTCCTACTCTCTCCATCCCACCTGCAACCCCCCTTACCTCTATCCACATCGCTCTCCATACCCCCCCCTCTATCTCTCTCTCTCTCTCCCTCCCCACCCAGCCCAGCCCAGCCCAGCCCTCCTGCTGTATTCAGCTGTAGTTCTAGCTGTGTCTGTGAAATGGGATGTGACAGGAGCACCTTTCCCTGGGGATCAGAATCCTCTCTCTCCTTAAATAGGGCCCTGGAGGCCAAAACTGGGGACTTCCTACCTCCAGAAAAACATCCACCATCAGTCTTTCTCCTCCCGGTCCCACACACACACACACACACACACACACACACACACACACACACACACACACACACACACACACACACACACACACACACACAGTACTCACATGCATTAAAGAGTAGTAGGACTGCTTTCCTGTGTAGAACAGAAAGTGGAATGGCCGTCCATCTGCTCCCCATTGGACAGCTAGAGGATGAGTGTGAGAGAGATTTAGGCCATTGGTGTAAACTGCTTTACTCTGTCAGGCACAATCACTGTTAGATTCAGAGGTCCCCTTGCTGGTGATGTAGCTCTCACACAGAGTGAAAATGACTATTGGAGTAAAACAATCAGTCTCAGTTGTAAATCTATTTAAGAAGGACCTACCTCTCTGTTTTGGAAACACTTCATCTGGATGCTGGAAGAAAAGATGAATGAAGATTTTGAATCACTAATGTATTTTATGAGTTAATACACTTCTATATGAGACAGGAAAAGGATATAGGGAAGAAGTCTAGTCCTACCTTCATCAGTGGTTTGGCTTTGTTGTCAAAGAGGCCGGAGGGGAACAGGTATGCAATGCTTCTCTGGAACAGAAAGAGGAGAGAAGTCAAATGTCATTAACATATCCCAAAGATGGAGGGAGAACCTCTAGTTTAAACAGCCAGCTCTGAACAGGGAGAACCTCTAGTTTAAACAGCCAGCTCTGAACAGGGAGAACCTCTCGTTTAAACAGCCAGCTCTGAACAGGGAGAACCTCTAGTTAAACAGCCAGCTCTGAACAGGGAGAACCTCTAGTTTAAACAGCCAGCTCTGAACAGGGAGAACCTCTAGTTTAAACAGCCAGCTCTGAACAGGAAGAACCTCTAGTTTAAACAGCCAGCTCTGAACAGGGAGAACCTCTAGTTTAAACAGCCAGCTCTGAACAGGAAGAACCTCTAGTTTAAACAGCCAGCTCTGAACAGGGATACATGATAGTAGCAGCCAGGCTAGCTAACAGGTTAGAGAAGAGACACTCATGTCTTGTAAGAGTTCAGATAAAGGCTAGAGGGAAGTTCCTAGAGAACAGCAGTGAAAGTTAGAGGGGAGAGAGAGAGAGAACAAACAAACAGCTAGGTGACACGAACCAGAGGACAGACTAGAGTCACCAGTTCACCCTAAGTTCACACACTCACAGCCAGTCTCCTTGTGAAGGCAGCAGAGTGGAGCCAGGTCATTAGTGCTGCTACAGATGGCACTACTCTTGACAGGGAAGGGTGTGTGTGTGTGAGTGAAAGAAAGAGTCTGAAGGTGTGTGTGTGTGTCTCTGAAGGAGTGTGTGTGTGTGTGTGTGTGTGGGAGGAGAGGGGGACAGACAGGTTGTGTCCACCCTGCCACTCTTCTCCAGCCAGTCTGTTCATCCCTCCTCTCCCTCATCTTTAACTTATTTTTCTCTGTCTGCTCAATTAAGAGAGGGAACAGGTGCTAGAAGGAGAGAGCATGCTGCAGCCTTTTGGGCTGTCAAGACGAGGGGAATCAAAGAGAGAGAGGGAGGGAGGGAGAGAGAGGTAGAAGAGAGAGAGTCAGGTGAGGGGGGGTAAAAAAAGAAGACAGGGGAGGAGGAGAGTGGAACACTGTGCCAGATGAAGGCAGCACCTGTTCATTTCATACCCTAGGCTGCAATATGGCAGAGTCCCCTAGGGAGAGACAGAGAGAGGGGAAAGGAGACCTTCTCCCTGCCACAGATTTCAGTGTTGTTCACAGCCCTCTAGATTCCTCCACTCTGTCTAAACTCCATCAATGTCAATAAAGAACTTAGAGAGGAAGTTGAACTTTTCTTATCTCAACTGCTAACACTTCCATTGTTTGCACTAATAGGAATGTCACATTATCTGAACCACAGTCAACTGAACCAGTCAACTGAACCACAGTCAACGGAACCAGGGTAAACTGAATCATAGTCAACGGAACCAGGGTAAACTGAATCATAGTCAACGGAACCAGTGTAAACTGAATCATAGTCAACGGAACCAGGGTAAACTGAATCATAGTCAACGGACCCAGAGTCAACAACAATCTCCCCCAGTCCCCCTCCAGCCCCCCCCCCATTCCCCCTCCAGTCCCCCCATTCCCCTTTCAGTCTTCCCCCATTTCCCATCCAGTGTCCCCCATTCTCCCTCCAGTCTCCCCCATTCCCCCTCCAGTCTCCCCATTCTCCACCTCTCTCCCGCTCATCTGAGGAGGGGGCGCTCCATGTCACTTACTGTTACACAGCCCACTGCTAACAGCTCTATTCATTAGATAGGATGAGTGTTAGAGACCGCCAGGAAGTGAAAAATCATGGGAAATCAAACTAAATGAGTGGGGCAAACGAAGCTAATGCATTCTCCCTTCGTAATGAATAAAACATGGGATGCGTGTGTGTGTTAGGCGTTGCTAATACAGTGGACACACCGCATTACACAGTGCTGGCCCCTGCTGGTGACTGTCAGAGTGTCTGTCTGTGTGATCGGCTCCACCAGATGCTGCTGATGGCATGTGGAGACAGACCAGAGAGGGTTCTCAACTACTGTTGAGGAATTAGGCTAATATGGCTGGAAAATCTCCTCTGAGAAAGAATGCATAATTTGTTTACTCCAAATAAGGTGCCACCTTCCTATACATTGTCTAGCCAAATGCATATCTCAATTGAGTTTTGAAAGTGGACACTGTAGACTTATTGAGGTATGAATCAGTCTCTGATTGTCGGGTAAGGACAAAAAACAGTATTACACTGCAACCCTACAGCGAAAGACAGGAGTTGTACACCCCTCGTTAGACATCAGTACAGTCTTTCTTACATCTATGTCCCCCTGAGTGAAGGTCTCAGGGTCCTCTCCCATCATGTTGGCTAGATGTCTCTTCCCGATGTTGAACTCCTCCATCTGCTTCTTGATGAACTCCTCTGAGAACTTCTCTGGTCCTGCTGCAGCCAGATTCTTCCTGTGGAGCACAGGGCTCACACATAGCTGTCTGGACAGCACCTGGGGTGGGGGAGAGAGGACGTTCTTATGTTACGATACATACTGTAGTATAACCCGAGGCCTTGGTTTTGACAGTGATAGATGAATGTCAGTTATCTGGGCTAATAGACAATCTCTGCAGGTGGCTCTGGTCTTTTAGGTGCATTCAATTAGTCTAAACGGGTGAGATTTTGCATTGATAAATAGACCCACTGATGTGCATTTGACAGCAAGGTATCCACTTTGCTGTAAATGTTAACAAGCTCTGGAGGCTTAGCTAACTAACGTTCTACTAAACCAAAATATTGCGACTTGTATGTCCACTATGTTCATGAAGCTAGCTATGTCCATTATGGCATGAATGTTGAGACAAGACGAACAATATCTAGAAAGTCAACTAGTTACTTAGCTAGCTAGCTGGCTGGCTGTCTGTCTAACTGCAATGACAGTATACATGTGAGCCAGCTGACAAGGGAGTGAGTGCATTGCTGCTAGCGCTTAGCTAATTCAAGGACGACTGAGCTCTTCTCTGCAGTGCAGCCCCGTTGTCATTAACGTGAAAATGTGAAAACATACCGAACGTGACTCTTGGCTTTACCTGGCGTGTTAAATTTGACGAGACTGTGTTAAAATTGGAGCAGCAATTGCCGCATTTCCAGAGAAAAGATCCCACGGTTCTTCCACAGGAGGCCGCCATGTTTGCTGACCGACGCTCTCGTGAAAACAGGAAGTACGTCGATAGCAAATTAATTTGCATTTGTGTTACAATGTAACTGTTTAAAATGTTACTACATTTAATTTCTCACAGTATATCTGGCTAAATTCGGATACAAAGTATTTGATTCTACAAAACAATAACCATATTTGATGAATCCACAACTATAATAAATATGTATATGTTGTTCAGTCCCTTTGTTGTCTCCTACAATTAGTTTAAAGGTATTATAACAAATATCTGACTTTATTATTATTAAGCGATATGAGGGTAGGAATCATAATTGTGGCCAACGTTTCCCGTAGGACCCTAATTAGGGAACATTTAAAATGGTATGGAATCACCCAAACGTACTACACCTGTTCGGATGAGCCACGACAACTAATCTAAGCTGGACGCGCTGAGCTATCTAACAACCTAGGCTGCAGAACGATTTGTTGACATGGGAGGGATATTCTTTTTTGGGAGTTGTTAAATAGCATACAGCTATACAACTATGCAAACAACTGTACAATTATACTGAAGTATACTAAAAGTATTCACTATGATTTAGGCGTAACCGAAGTGTTGGACACTTCAGCACTCCCCCGTCATGGATTTAAAACCATATAGGATTGTTGTAGGCATTGGCTGGAGGGAGTTTCCACCATTGCTAGTTCCCAAATGTTTTTAAATTCTGAACTTTTCTTTAAGAAACTATTCTCTTCACTGCGGCATTCTGGTGTTTGTAGGTCCTCCGAAATGGGAGGGAAGTTAACAGAGTAAAAAACGAAATGAATCCACTCGGCAGATCAGATTGAGTGAATTGAGTAAGGGTTATATCGTGTAAGAGAGAAGTAACGCCTGGACTGAGTAAGAGAACATTAGACTGACACAGAACATTAAGTCAACATTTTCAAAGAGGAAGTGGATAAGTAAAAAGGAGGTAGTGCCTACAGGGAGGAGGTGGATCAGTGAAACACTTTGTACCTTGACTCTCCCTTCAGTTCACCAGACAGCAGAATGGAGAGCAGAGCTCAACACATAGAGGAGAAATCGATTACTACTGATCACTACTGTAAGTTGCTGGGTCGTGTGTGTGTGTGTGTGTGTGTGTGTGTGTGTGTGTGTGTGTGTGTGTAATATGTTAGTGATACAGTGCATTCGGAAAGTATTCAGACCCCTATACCTTTCCCACATTTTGATACCTTACAGCCTTATTCTAATATTGATTCAATTGTTTAAAAAAAAAATGTATTCCTCAATCTACACACAATACCCCATAATAACAAAGCAAAAACAGTTTTTTTTATTTTTTTGCAAATGTATTAAAAATTAAAAATAATTGATATTACATTTACATAAGTATTCAGACCCTTTACTCAGTACTTTGTTGAAGCACCTTTGTCAGTAATTACAGACTTGAGTCTTCTTGGGTATGACGCTACAAGCTTGGCACACCTGTATTTGGGGAGTTTCTCCCATTCTTCTCTGCAGATCCTCTCAAGCTCTGTCAGGTTGAATGGGGAGCGTCGCTGCACAGCTATTTTCAGGTCTCTCTAGAGATGTTGGATCGGGTTCAAGTCCAGGTTCTGGCTGGGTCACTCCTGCTTTATCTTGGCTGTGTTCTTAGGGTCGTTGTCCTGTTGGAAGGTGAACCTTCGCCCCAGTCTGAGGTCCTGAGTGCTCTGGAACAGGTTTTCATCAAGGATCTCTCTGTACTTTGCTTAATCTTTCCTTCGATCCTGACTATTCTCACATTCCCTGCCGCTGAAAAACATCTCCACAGCATGATGCTGCCACCACTTTGCTTCATGATGGAGCCAGGTTTCCTCCAGATGTGACGCTTTGCATTCAGGCCAAAGAGTTCAATCTTGGTTTCATCAGACCAGAAAATCGTGTTTCTCTGAATACATATGTAAATAAGGTATTTCTGTTTTTGATTTTTTTATTAATTTGCAAACATTTTAGAAACCTGTTTTCACTTTGTCATTATGGGTTATTGTGTGTAGATTGAGGAAAACATTCTATTTAATACATTTTAGAATAAGGCTGAAACGTAACAAAATGTGGAAAAAAGGGAAGGGGTCTGAATACTGAATGCACTGTATATTCAAAGTGTTGTTTTTTACTTAACCAGTAATGGCGGTTATAGAAACTTTCTAGCTTAAGTCGCAAGAAAATCCTGGTCCTGGAGAGCTAGGTGTGCAGGCTTTAGTTCCAGCCCAGTACTAATACTCCTGGTGTGCAGGCTTTAGTTCCAGCCCAGTACTAATACTCCTGGAGTGCTAGGTGTGCAGGCTTTAGTTCCAGCCCAGTACTAATACTCCTGGAGAGCTAGGTGTGCAGGCTTTAGTTCCAGCCCAGTACTAATACACCTGCCTAGCTACAACGGTGAGACAGTAATGATTTCCCCCACTAGGGGACTTGGCTTGGATGCATTCGACTTTTAAGAATGCTGTGTGACTACCATGGCAGATGAGTCCTGTGTATCTAAAGTCTATTACAGATAACTTCCTTGTGTGTTATCCTCAGTGATCCAAAATGTCTCCTGTTCCTGATCTACTGCTGGCCACTGGAGGAGCTGCTCGATGCAGATCTGAAGATGTTTAAATGGCGCCTGACCCAGGACGTGCTTGAAGGCTTTCCTCACATCCCAGTGAGCCAGCTGGAGAATGCTGACAGACTGGACCCTTTTTTTTTTTTTTAAGATAGTGGAGACCTACAGTCCTGATGGAGCTGTAAAGATCTCACTGGAACCAACTGGCTGAAACGTTAAAGAACGAGTACAATGAGGGTAGGACGACGGAACCAGCAGGTTAGACAATTTTACAACGTTTAAGATTATTATTTTTGTATAACACGCAGCGACACATAGCAAGCTGCAGAAAATCCCAGACCAAATGTATGTACTAAAGGAGCTTTCTGTGTCTGTTCTCTCTCTTTCTTTCTTTCTTTCTTTCTTTCTTTCTTTCTTTCTCTCTTTCTCTCTTTCTCTCTTTCTCTCTTTCTCTCTTTCCTTCTCTCGCTCAGCCCTGAGTGCTCCAGTGGTTTTAGAAGTCAGAGGTAAGCTGTTTGAAATGTGCATATGCCGTGTTCACATACTATCGGAGTTATCGGAAATTCCTAGTTCCGACTAGGAAGTTTCACTTGAATGACTCTCGCAATTACAAGTGGAAAACTCAGAGAAAATGTTGTGACGTTTCACCACTGACCTTTGACCTTTTCAACCAAAAGATTACAAACAAATTTAATACAAACAGTTCATGCAATTCTACATCGTTTTACATGACTATACATGAAATCACAGGCTATTCTCTGACCCTGACAAACTGAGATCAACGACGATGATCTCAAAATCTCAAAACGATGCTGCAAAGTGCTGGGCACAGCCCTTAGGTCCAACCTCTTTCAAGTGTGAGGAGATGAGTGGCAACGACCTGCAGGATTCAGGCGTGAAGCTGCTCTCTGCTGGACTCCAAAGTCCACAATGTAAACTGGAGACACTGAAGTGAGTACAAGTAATAATTGTTAATTAGATCCACATGTGTTTAGAGGCCAATTTCAGTTGAATTAACTTTCAGTTTCAATACTGCAAAACAAAAGTCCTGTAAAACAAATCCAACATTTTATTTTCACCAATAATTCATTTTGCAATACATGTTTAGAAATATTGTAGCCATGCTGATAGGAATATAACTATTTTAGCAATACTTTCGTTTTCCTCGTTGTTTGTGAGCAACATGGTTTAGAAGTGTCTGAAATTGTTTAGTACTACACACAGTACCTTTTAATTTGGAATCATGATGCAGGCTGTAAAGCTGTCAGGTCACTGAGGAAGGATGTGCTGCTCGGGCTTCAGCTCTGAGGTCAAACCCCTTCCATCTGAGAGAGCTGGACCTGAGCTACAATGACCCGGGAGACTCTGGAGTGAAGCTGCTCTATGCTGGACTGGAGGATCCACACTGTACACTGGAGAAACTCAAGTATGTAGAGGTTTTGGATCAATCAATACTTAGTGTTATTTTTATTATATATATAAAATAACACTGAGTATTGATTGATCCAAAAGTTTTATATATATATATATATTACTGTAGTTCTTGTGTTTGTTTTGGTAACTAAATACTATTTGATCTGGTGTTACAGACTAATCACTGATTCACCAGTATTTTTCCTTCCTCTGTGTGTCTACAGGAAAGTGTGTGTGACTAAATTACTGTCTGCTTTTCTACAGTGTGGCTCAATGTAGAGGGTGCAGGTTGAAGTTAGGGCCCCAAAAATGTGAGTAATTTGTTTTGTTTTAATGCATGGACATAGACTTTGTGTGTTGGAATGGACATAGACTGTGTGTGTGTCAGACCTTGGATGGACGTGGACATGGACATAGACTCTGTGTGTGTGTGTGTGTGTGTGTGTGTGTGTGTGTGTGTGTGTGTGTGTCAGACCTGTATTTTCAAATGCATTCTTTCCAAGTGTTTTTTTTTTTCCAACTATATTCCAATCCTGGTCTCCCCCATTTAGATGCCTGTGATCTCACACTGGACCCAAACACAGCACACAGAACCCTCTCTCTGTCTGAGGAGAACAGGAAGGTGACATGGACCATGATGGCGCACAGCTATCCTGATCACCCAGAGAGATTTGAGGACTATGAACAGGTGCTATGTAGAGAGGGTCTGACTGGGTGCTGTTACTGGGAGGTGAAGGTGAGGGGGTTGGCTTGTATCGCCGGGACGTGTAAAGGAATCCTCCGGAGAGGAAAGGGTCCTGACAGTCGGCTTGGAGCCAATGACAAGTCCTGCAATCTGAACAGCTTTTATGACAGGCACAATTCTAAGAGAACTGACATACCTGTCCCGATGTGGCTCTCCAACAGAGTAGGAGTGTATCTGGACTGGCCGGCCGGCCCCGTCCTTCTACAGCGTGTCCTCTGACACACATTCCACTCTACGTTCACTGAGCCCCTCTACCCAGGGTTTTATGTAAGGGGTGACACAGGGACTGTGACCATGTGTCGTGTAGAGTACCCTCCTGTGTCCTGGAGGAACACCGGATTCTTCAGGGAAGTCTCACTCCTGTTCAATCACAACTGGTTGACTTGATGGGATTTGTTTCACTCTAATCATGACATGAATGAGTAAGTAACCATGAATATACCGTACATCTCTAAAGTTGACTGACCTAACAAGTAATTTAAAAGCATTCATCTAGTTATTGTTTGTAATAAAATGTCTCTGGAACGTTATACTTATTCCAAAAGTAAAAAGACTAAGTGCTGTTGCATCTTTCAATATTTTACTGAAGCAAGATGCATGGGAAGACGGCTCGTAGTAATGGCTGGAGTGGCATGGTATCAAATATCTTAAACACATGGTTTCCATGTGTTTAATGCCATTCCATTTACTCCGTTCCAGACATTATTATCAGCTGTTCTCCCCTCACCAGCCTCCACTGGTACATACACTTATTTGATATTATTGAGAGACTGAGGCACAAGACAGTGAGCAGCAATGGGTTTGTTAATGGACTGTACGGTGCTAGCATTACAGTACACGGATGGGAAAGGGGAAACATCACTTCATAGGCTTATTAAGTAGTATGCAAGTCCAGATCATTTCTGATTCTAGAAGAGGAGGTAAGAAGTACACTGCAGACCTGATTTGACTTGTGGTGTGTGTAGTGTTTTTAGAGATCAATGCTGTGTCTTCACTGAGATTACTTTGATAGAGTTGGAATGGGAATTCTGGGAGATGAATCAAAGTGAAGGGGCGCAGGCTCCCGGCCCGTGCCAGTCGATATGGTCGTGTGGTTAATTTCGCCTAAGGAATGCTGTCGTCGAGCTAATGATAAACGGTGTTTACCCTGGTTTTTAGCCACGAGCATGCTCCTGCTCACAAAGAAAAATAGTTTTGACCCGTGGTCTCTAATTCACAGTGGGGGGTGAGGGGTGGCACATAAATCATACCTCTGCCTCAGTCCCACTCTGACAGGACAGGGGAGCCTCAGCAGATTGGGTTGTGGAGATATTCTTGTGTGTGTGTGCGTGTGTGTGCGCCGAGGAGAGTTCTTCATGTGTGAACTGTGAAACATGACAATAGGTTGTAATTACTTCAAACAAGGCAATGTTAGTGTTTCGTTTTTGCAATGTGTGTTATCAAATGACACCGTTTTAATAATCAGGATTTCTGCGCTTAGTTAAAAATGTATCTAAATAGATAACAAATACCTTGCCAACTATTAGACTGAAAGAGATTTATACTGTGTAAGGTAGAAGAAAATGAATATATTGGGCCTATATTATGGATGCCTGGTTGCTTGTTGGCGTTTACCGTGTGGCACGTCTATGATAGGCTACCTCGCTCACTCACAGTCATTAGGAAACTGGCTTCCATCCAATCCAGTCATTGTTCCATATGGACTACCAAGGCATTCCAGCAGACATTCATCCTGAAAGACACCGCCACAGCAGACAACGATGACCTCCAGTCACCATAATGGCAGATTGAGTGACACTTATTAATTGTAGGCTACGGCCCACAAAAATGAACGACACCAAGTAATGGGGATACGCGCACACACTATGGCTGTGTGCCAATTGTTCTTGCTTCATCATCTCCACCATGTACGTTTCCAGGCTGGTCTGGCTGGCGAAGGAAGGAGGGAGGGAGGGAGGGAGAGGGCTTACCAGCAAGCCGTCTCCTCTGCGTTTTACGCCGATTCCCTAATATCCTTAGCGCCTTGTGCCGTGGATAAGCCCATCCCGCTGAAACATGGCTGTCATGCCTATAAGCGATTCATCGCTCTAAGAATCCATTATGGTCCATCCACAAACATGGACTCAGAGGGCCAGTCTGCACAAGCTCATTTTCCCTGGTATTTACTCTACTGATACGTAACAGAGAACCTCCTATACATCACAATGGACTACAGGGGCTGTTGCAACACATTTGTGTATGGCCGGTTAAATGATCAATGGATTTCCTTGGCGTATACCGTGTAGTAACTATATTATTATTATTACTATGTATCTACAGTATGCATATTAGTAAAGATTCCACCAAGTTAAGACAGACCGTTAGAGAGAGAGTCATAGTGTTGTGGGAATGATAACATGTCCAAGGACATCCTCCTCCATCCTGTACTGATGTCCTCTAAGATAAGCTGGGTGAAGCCCCTCCTCCTCTCCTTTCTAACCAAAGCCTAACATGCAGCATGATCTCCCCCTCTACGTGTCTACTTAGTCATTATACTGTGACTACCTGCCTGCCTGCAGTTGTGTGAAAAAGTAAGTACACCCCTCTAGAAATACATTTTATTTTGGGACAGATTGATATGTAATCTTCACTTTAACACTATCGACAAAGGTAACCTAATTTAACAAATGACACTGAGAGATTATACTTAGAAATAATTCAATTCCACAGAGCGTAAAAAATAAGTCCACCCCTAGCTTCAACGGCTTGTGTTGCCCCCTTTGGCTGAAATAACTTAATGTAGACGTTTCTTGTAACTGTCTATCAGTCTCTTACATCGACTGGGAGGAATTTTTGCCCACTTCTTTAAAGTACAGCTTCAATATGTCATGTTCAAGGGCTTTCTTGCATGCACCGCCCGCTTCAAGTCCCCCCACAGCATTTCGATAGGATTAAGATCTGGGCTTTGATTCGGCCATTCCATAACCCTCCATTTCTTCTTTTTGAGCCATTCTGTTGTAGCTTTGATTTTGTTTTGGGTCATTGTCCTGTTACAAGATCCATGTTTGGTTCAGCTTTTTGACAGATGGGCTCTCGAATTCTCTGGTACAATATAGAATTCATGGTTGACTCAATGATGGCAAGTTGGCTAGGCCCTGAGGCAGAAAAGCAGCCCCAAACCATAATGCCACTGCCTCCATGCTTTACGGTTGGTATGAGGTTCTTCTGTTCAAAGGCAGTGTTTTTCATTTTCACCAAACATGGCTTCTGGCATTGCAGCCAAGCAACTCCACCATTGACTCATCTGTCCAGAGCACATTGTTCCAGTAGTTTTGGTCTTAACCCAGGTGTTGTCTGGCAAATGTCAGTCATGTCTTGATATTCTTTTTTGAGAGCAGAGGCTTCTTTCTGACATTTGACTCATGCACTTCGACATTGATTGTGGCAAGAGAGGCCTGTAGATCCCTTGATGTTACCCTGGGGTTCTTAGAGACTTCTATGAGCATCTTTCGGTCAGCTCTTGGGCTGAATGTGGTGGGACGACCTGTCCTAGGTAGATTGCCAGTGGTCTGGAATTTTCTCAATTTGCAGATGAGCCGTCGGACAGTGGAATGATGTACTTTGAATTGCTTGGAAATGGATTTGTAACCCCTCCCAGACTCTTGGGCATCAATAATCTTTCTATTGAGGGCCTCGGGTAGGTCTTTTGATCTTTGCATGATGTGTTACCACACACCCATATGGTTAAGACCAAACCAGATTTCTTATCTTTATGGAAGGCTGGACCCTCCTAAGTTTCTCTCTAATGTTTTCTAATCATTTGCACTTGTTTTGGTACCTAATTCTAATTTTTGCCATTTTATGTGATGTGTGATTTGTTCAATTGGGTAACCTTTATCAATGAATGTGGTGGGAATGTAGCTCAAATATCCATGTGTCCAAATATGTTACAAAATAAAAAGACCAGGGTGTGTAATTACTTTTTCGCCTGTCTGCCTGCCTACCTACCTTAATAAATAAGTCCTTCCTATTCCTCTCCTTGGCTCTCTCATTCCTCTTGTACTCCTTCGTGTGAAACAGGCTTGCAATCGCCTACATTAATTCAAGACCCTGTGATTCTCTGTCAAGAGTTCCCCCAACTCATCCTTCATAGAGAATACTTTGCATAGTGTAAACAGCTCGTCTCCTCTTAGTGTGTGTGTATCCCTTAAACTGGTTAATAACTAATCTCAGAGGAGAGGCAGGTGTGTGTTGAGTAGAGGGAGACATAGAGAGTGAGTTTTTTTTTCCCTCCCCTGGAAACAGGCGTATGCTTTTGTCATGGATGCCAGCGCACCACACATATCCCCAGGCCTTTTTTCAACAACCCCCGCCCCCTTTCTCCCTCATTCAGGAACAAGCATGTGTACCCAAGCCAACACTGATTGGCCTCTTATCTGTTGTGAGCGGAGGGAGGGCGAGAGGCAGTCAGTGATTGGAAAAGGCAGCCTGGGGATATGAGGCGACCACATGGTGCCGCAGCACCAGAGCCCAGCACAGAGGGGCCAGGGGCACTGTAACCCAGAGGGAGCCAGCCCAGCGAGCGGCCTGCAAAACACACACACGCATATTCAGAACAACACACACAGATGCACACACTGTGCCACACCTGAACAACCAGTATGTTAGTACATGCGTACTAAAAGGTAAAAGGACTGTGTATAGGAGATGTTCTTTAGTTGGTCTGTTGACTATTTTGTCCAATATAACTTTTCATCCAGTATTAACAAAGGTCGGCGTTGTTATCTTGTAATAATTGTATTCATTTAACCTATATTTAACTAGGAAAGTCAGTTTAAGAACAAATTCTTATTTACAATGACAGAGGTGTGTGTGTGTATAAAACCCCATAGTACCATTTGAGCACAGAGAGCAGCCGTCCCGGTCCTGGCCCCACCATACCCCCCTCACTGAGGACCTCCGTTAGCAGCTGGGGTGCAGGACAGTTTAGGCTCTGACCTAATGCATCTCTAATGTGGCCAGGCACTAATGGCCTAGCTGGGCCTGGGGCCAGTCAGACTGCAGCCAGGTTGTCTTGACCAAAACGGTAAATAGACGAGCTGAGGTAATTGTTGTCATTCTATAATGCCTGAGGTAAAAAAGCCTATTTCGCCCACCACCACCTTAGCCAGCCTCAGGGTGTAGGCAGCAGTGCCAAGATGATGAGGATGGTGGTGGGTAGCCAGAGGGTGTAGTGGTTATAATAACGGATGTCTATTCCACTCCTAAGCAAGACTTATCTTCATCCCTTTGTGTCCTTATTCATTCTCTCATGGCAAAATGGTTTTCTATCAACCCTATAGTACAGTGGAGGCTGGTGAGGGGAGGACGGCTCACAATGTCTGGAACGGCGCAGATGGAATGGCATCAAACACATGGAAACCATTGTACCATCCTCCCCAATTAAGGTGCCACCAACCTCCTGTGCTATAGTACCCTCAAACTCAACTCTGGACCTCGCAGCCAGTTCCACTGAATTTTGTCATTGCTCCCCTCTAATCAGGGTCGGATTTAGACCTGGGACACCAGGTGTGTGCAATTAAACCCGCAGAAAACCAGCAGGCTCCCGACCTCGTAGGGTAAGAGTTGAATACCCTTGCTATAGTGGATATTACTAAGCGTCCAGACTACTCTGCTGTAAACCACTGGTCTATTAGTATTCCATCAGCAGTATAATATTACTAATTCCACAAACTGATCCTCAGTGATCACTGATTCACAGAGTGATTCTAGTATGAGATCACAGATCCCTGATCACTCTCCTGTGGCTACGGCCATTTTCCTGCCCCATCCGCTGAGCCACAGTCTTCTACCGTGAAGACTGTTTAGCTAGATATCCTATCTCTGATGGCCATGAAATCGCCCCCCCCCCCTTCCCACAGATTATCAAAGAGTAAAAGCATGAAGTGGAAATTAATTCACACTCGTGAAACCTTTTAATGAATAGAGACATTCTGCGGAGCGGAGACACAAAGCTGAACTGTCAGCGATTACCTGCTGGAATCAGCCTTCATCAATATCGGGCTAATTACAAAACACTCCTGGCAGGCCGTGAAACGAATCGACCACTGCGACAGATTGGACCGCGGCAGCTATAGATGTCCACAGATATTAGTCTTTTTAGCAAGGGCCCATAGGGAGATGGGGAGCCTGGCTGGCCTGCTGAGGGGAGGAGAGCTGGCTGGGAGAGCTAGGCTAGCTACCCTCAGACTGAACACAGGGATTCACATCTAAAGTCTTATTGGGGATTCAGCCCTGGAGGTTTCTCTAGAGATCTTGACAATGAAATAGTCAACATGACATAGTACGGCAAGATATAACCAGCTATGATATAATGTAATAAAATAAGCTACTACAGTCATGTGAAAAAGTAAGTACAACCTCTGGAAAGTTCTCTCTTATTATTATTATTATTATTTATTTTATTACATATTTGGACAGATGGATATGTAATCTTCACTTCAACACTATTGACAGATAAAGGTTACCCAATTTAACAAATCACACACACAAAAAAATAATATCAAGACACAACAGACTTTACCCAGGGGTTGTCTGGCAAAAGTCAGTTGTGTCTTGATATTCATTTTTGAGAGCAGAGGCTTCTTCCTTCCTGACCTCCCATGTAGGCCAAGTTTGTGCAGTTTCTTTCTGACAGTGTACCCATGCACTTCAACATTGATTGTGGCAAGATCCCTTGATGTTACCCTGGGGTTCTTAGAGACTTATATGAGCATCTTTCAGTAAGCTCTTGGGCTGACTTTGGTGGGACGACCTGTCCTAGGTAGTTTGCCAGTGGCTTCGAAATGGAATGATGTACTTCGAATTGCTTGGAAATGGATTTGTAACCCCTCCCAGACTCATGGACATCAATAATCTTTCTTCTGAGGGCCTCGGGTAGGTATTTTGATCTTTGGATGATGTGTTACCACACACCCAAATGGTTAAGACCAAACCAGACTAAGTTTCTCTCTGTTTTCTAATCATTTGCACTTGTTTTGGTACCTAATTCTAATTTTTGCCATTTTATGTGATGGTTAAGGTAGGGGTGTACTAAATCTTTCCCCATAAGGAAAAAGCATTTTGGTTTATTCTTATTTTTTTGTGATTTGTTAAATTGGGTAACCTTTATCTGTCAATAGTGTTGAAGTGAAGATTACATATCCATCAGTGTAAAACAACAAAAAAATACTTTTCCAGGGGGTGTACTTACTTTTTCACACTGTGTATATATAAAACAGTATAACATCACACGGTTGACCATTAACATAACACAATACAACATGATATTTGTCAGTCCTTTAAGGCTTACTGTCTTACATATTGGATGTGTCTGTCTGTATGGGTCTGGGTGTGACCATCAGGTGTCTGTGTCCCTGGAGTGGACCAGTGTGGCCCAGTGGCTCCCAGACCAAGCTTAGCTTCCATCTATCACACCGCTCGCTCTCAATATGTCTCTCTCTCTCTATTTTTCTCAATTCAATTCAATTTTTCAAGTTAAGGGCTTTATTGGAATGGGAAACATATGTTAACATTGCCAAAGCAAGTAGATTTCTCTCTCTCAATATGTCTCTCTCTTTTTATTTTTCTCTCTCTCTCTCATCTCTTTTTCTCTCTCTCTCTTTCTCTCTCTCTTTCTCTCTGTATTAGGTTTCCCCCCCTGAAACAAACTGAACGGGTAACTTCAGTCCTTTCCCAGAATGAAAAAAATGCTCTCTCTTCCTGCTCCCAGTTTTTTTTTCAACATTTCAGGTGAGTGTCGAGGTGGAGGCAGAGGCAGAGAGTCCCTGCACTGGAGAGAGGCAGCAGCAGGAAGGAAGTCATTATAGCGTTGTGTGGAGAGGAGCGCTGCGGGCCCTGGGAGCCAGCTGGCGGCGGTTTGGGAAGAAGAGGTGCACGGGAGGGGGGACCCAGACGGAACGGGGGGGGGGACCCAGACGGGACAGGGGGGAAACCTGAGCCTCTGGAAATAGCTGAGAATGCCCTAAGAAAAACTTCCGCCCGCCTCGTCCCATCAACATTTCCCATAATGGTCTCAGCCTGCAAATAGGATGAATAGGGGTCTCCCCAAAGGTTTCCCCCTACTCTATACCAGAGGCAATTAGAGAGACAGGACTCATACACATACACACGTACCAACACGCAAATATCATTAATATTACGTTTGGTCAACTTTTAAAGCAGTGGGGTAATTTGTATTTATTTTTCAAGTTGGAACAACTTGTCACAGTGAGCTTATCTTACTTATTGCGGTGTTCTTATTGTAACACCTGCAGGATTTCACAAACAAATCAAAAGCATGCCTACTTTATGGCTGTGGTGAATCAGACTGGTGCTAGTTGGAATGAAGACCTATCTGGGCAAATAAATATTCAGATCTATGAACATGGATGTTGAAAGTCAGGGAAATTCCAGTCTGTGTGCATTGTGGTTGTGAGCTTTTTGTAACTATATGCATATTGCTTTCATTTTGCCTGCGGTTGGATGGAGGTTTGGAGAGAAATCTAGCTTGTAGTCGCAAATCAATCATGGTTTATTACAAAAAAGGATTGTCTGTAAATAATGCTTTTATCCGATTGGGTGACAGGAGTTTGACTCCACATTCTCCTCAAGTAATCTGTGGATGTATGGAACATTTCAGCAATGACCGTCAGTGAGAATTAGTTGTTTTCTTCAGTCTTCATGGATCCTTCAACACGATGCGACCAGTTTGTTACCACTCTTCCTCCACATAATGGATTTGGTTGTTTTTGTTTTGTCAATAACTCAATTTGTACATCGCCAAGTCTTTCATGTAGACTAGAGCTTTCAGTTAGAGAGAGAAACCTTTTGAGTTGTCCTCGGTTGAACCATTACAAGTTTTCTTTTTTTCAGTAGAGGAAATGGTTGCAATTAACGCAATAAAAAGGACTAGTGTTAACTATTAGAGTTAACAGTATTGTAGGCCTACGTCGAATAGAGTCTTAGGATTGATATTTGAATTAAATAGATTGATGGCTAAGCTAGTTTGATGAGTTGATTGACAATCTCTCCTTTGATCGATCCCCCTCTCCCTCTATAATTACAGTGATTGCACAGATACAGAATGATCCGCCATGCTTACAACCTCAAATCACAGCCGGGGTAGGTAGTCCTAGAGACAGGAGTAGTGAAATCGTTTTGGGGGAAATCACTGTAAAAAATCAGCCGTCTGACTGAAAGGCGACTATAGTCAAGGGTCCAATCTGGGAGGCATTTTCCCTGTTGATCAGAGGGACCTGGGAACTGCTGGGCTCCATAGACATCTGCTCTGGCAATTT
The DNA here is from genome assembly GCA_023634145.1 of Thymallus thymallus. Taxonomy (NCBI): domain Eukaryota; kingdom Metazoa; phylum Chordata; class Actinopteri; order Salmoniformes; family Salmonidae; genus Thymallus; species Thymallus thymallus. The sequence goes on from CM042419.1 coordinate 21,590,734, forward strand.
CACCACACTGTAGCCTGCAAAGGTTAAACCACTAAAATGTAATATTTGCCTAGAGGGGGTCAAGGCAGTGCAATTACAAGGTATAATCGGCAGGGCTAATCAGCTACTGCAGTGTACAGGGGGGCTGGGCAAATAAGCCCTGATCAGAAGCACTGTGCTCCTTTTCTCCTCTGTCTCTGTTTACTTATTAAACCCTGTTCTCATGTTCAGCCCAGCAAGTACGTTTAGCTACTGACACTTTTAAATGGGACCACACTTCACTGAAAGTCCTGTTAATCAGTATTGGTGCCCTTTGTGGTAGAACAGGGGTCTAAAATTACTTTTACCCAATCTGGCTGGCATTAACACCTATGGTGGAGGATGGGTATTGAGCCTAAGGACTGGAAACAAAGACGTTGACCAGGAGTAGATCTATATACTGTATGTATGTAGGGGAGACCGGCACACAGAGTAACACAGGGCACAGAGTAACACAGAGTTTCACAGGGCACAGAGTAACACAGAGTATCACAGGGCACAGAGTAACACAGAGTATCACAGGGCACAGAGTAACACAGAGTATCACAGGGCACAGAGGAACACAGAGTAACACAGAGTATCACAGGGCACAGAGTAACACAGAGTATCACAGGGCACAGAGTAACAGAGAGTATCACAGGGCACAGAGTAACACAGAGTATCACAGGGCACAGAGTAACACAGAGTATCACAGGGCACAGAGTAACACAGAGTATCACAGGGCACAGAGGAACACAGGGCACAGAGTATCACAGAGTATCACAGGGCACAGAGGAACACAGGGCACAGAGTATCACAGAGTATCACAGGGCACAGAGGAACACAGGGCACAAATAAACAAATAAGTAAATAAATAACTCAAATTAGGAACCAGTTAGAAAGCTGTTTATTTAATGTGCTAATGATTGGTTAGTGTATCTACATGCCTATGAAGTTATTATATATATATATATTTTTTTTTTATTATCAACATGTGGAACATTCTCTGTTTCTAATCATATATCATTTTTATCAGTAAGAAGAGGTAATTTTATTGGTATCGTTGATGACAGTTATTATATTATTTTCCCCAAGACTCAGTTTGTAGTAGGAGCAAATTGTAAAATGTGTTACTACTGAACCCCTTACCTAAAATGATATGGTATTTTATATGGTATTTAGACACATTCACATAACGATATAACATTTCACTTCTTTACATCAAGTTTCCCAGTACAACTAAGATAATACCTTAAAAAATAAACATTCATACTTTTGAATGCTAAAAGTATCTTACAGTATATAATATATATACATTTTTGCTACTCTGTTTTTGGTCAATATGATTTGCCTAAAAGATTAAATGAAAATATTTTATTAGAATTTTGTGTATTTTCATCCAAATATCAGCTTAAAATCTACATTTTTCAATTACCCTTAATTCTTACCATTTGAAGACAGTGTTACATTGAACCCTGCAGCCTGCTACAATTAACACCGCCTACGGGGTTGATAGTAACATTTTGACTGCCGCCACTTTCAGTTGAATTGTAAACAACTGGTATGTTCTAGAAATGTGTCACGTTTTGGGTGTGAGAGAGACCAAGACGCAGCGCAGGGATAGTTGTTCGACATATTTATATTACTATGTAATAATAAAACACCAATGTCGAACTACTGAACAATCAAACACGAATGAACAAAACGTAAATCCACTGACTCACCGTGACTGCGACATACATCGATATCGAACCACAGCAACGTGATGGACAGACTCAACATATATTGGATCCCTAATTAGAGACAATGCCGTGCAGCTGCCTCTAATTAGGGATCCAACCTAAACCCCACATAGAAACAGAAAAGGACGACACTGTCAGACTCTGACCACAGCTACATAGAGAGCAAGTAGGCTTGCTCTATGGCCAGAGCCTGACAGTACCCCCCCCCAAAGGCGCGGACTCCCGGACGCCTAGACACAAAAACACAAAACACGGGGGGGTACATGGGAAAAACTAGTCCATCGGGGGCGGCTCCGGCTCCGGCGACGTGGACAGTCTTGTCCCATGCCCCTTCCTTATCACCGGGCCCGGACTGGGCACCGGTGGGGTAAACGGCTCCGGCCATGGAGCGGGGAAAACAACCGGGCCCGGACTGGGCACCGGTAGGGCAAACGGCTCCGGCCATGGAGCGGGGAAAACAACCGGGCCCGGACTGGGCACCGGTAGGGCAAACGACTCCGGCCATGGAGCGGGGAAAACAACCGGGCCCGGACTGGGCACCGGTAGGGCAAACGGCTCCGGCCATGGAGCGGGGAAAACATCCGGACCCGGACTGGGCACCGGTGGGGCAAACGGCTCCGGCCATGGAGCGGGGAAAACAACCGGGCCCGGACTGGGCACCGGTAGGGCAAACGGCTCCGGCCATGGAGCGGGGAAAACAACCGGGCCCGGACTGGGCCCCGGTGGGACAAACGGCTCCGGCCATGGAGCTGGGAAAACAGCCGGGCCCGGACTGGGCACCGGTGGGGCGGACTGCTCAGGCTCTGAAGCGGAGCAGACGGCTGGACCCGGACTGGGCACCGGTGGAGCGGACTGCTCTGGCACTGAGACGGAGCAGGCGGCTGGACCCGGAACGGGCCCCGGTGGAGCGGACTGCTCTGGCACTGAGGCGGAGCAGGCGGCTGGACCCGGAACGGGCACCGGTGGAGCGGACTGCTCTGGCACTGAGGCGGAGCAGGCGGCTGAACCCGGAACGGGTACCGGTGGAGCGGACTGCTCTGGTACTGAGGCGGAGCAGACGGCTGGACCCGGATTGGGTACCGGTGGAGCGGACTGCTCTGGCACTGAGGCGGAGCAGGCGGCTGAACCCGGAATGGGCGCCGGTGGAGCGGACTGCTCTGGCGCTGAGGCGGAGCAGACGGCTGAACCCGGAATGGGCGCCGGTTGAGCGGACTGCTCTGGCACTGAGGCGGAGCAGGCGGCTGGACCCGGACTGGGTGCCGGTGGAGCGGACTGCTCTGGCACTGAGGCGGAGCAGGCGGCTGGACCCGGACTGGGTGCCGGTGGAGCGGACTGCTCTGGCACTGAGGCGGAGCAGGCGGCTGGACCCGGACTGGGTACCGGTGGAGCGGACTGCTCTGGCTCTGAGGCGGAGCAGACGGCTGAACCCGGAATGGGCACCGGTGGAGCGGACTGCTCTGGCGCTGAGGCGGAGCAGACGGCTGAACCGGGAATGGGCACCGGTGGAGCGGACTGCTCTGGCACTGAGGCGGAGCAGGCGGCTGGACCCGGACTGGGTGCCGGTGGAGCGGACTGCTCTGGCACTGAGGCGGAGCAGGCGGCTGGACCCGGACTGGGTGCCGGTGGAGCGGACTGCTCTGGCACTGAGGCGGAGCAGGCGGCTGGACCCGGACTGGGTACCGGTGGAGCGGACTGCTCTGGCTCTGAGGCGGAGCAGACGGCTGAACCCGGAATGGGCACCGGTGGAGCGGACTGCTCTGGCGCTGAGGCGGAGCAGACGGCTGAACCGGGAATGGGCACCGGTGGAGCGGACTGCTCTGGCGCTGAGGCGGAGCAGACGGCTGGTCCCGGAATGGGTACCGGTGAGGCGGACTGCTCTGGCTCTGAGGCGGAGCAGACGGCTGAACCCGGAATGGGCACCGGTGGAGCGGACTGCTCTGGCGCTGAGGCGGAGCAGACGGCTGAACCGGGAATGGGCACCGGTGGAGCGGACTGCTCTGGCACTGAGGCGGAGCAGGCGGCTGGACCCGGACTGGGTACCGGTGGACTGACCTTCGCTGGAGGTTGAGAGGCGCTGACCTTCGCTGGAGGTTGAGAGGCGCTGACCTTCGCTGGAGGTTGAGAGGCGCTGACCTTCGCTGGAGGTTGAGAGGCGCTGACCTTCGCTGGAGGTTGAGAGGCGCTGACCTTCGCAGGAGGTTGAGAGGCGCTGACCCTCGCAGGAGGTTGAGAGGCGCTGACCCTCGCAGGAGGTTGAGAGGCGCTGACCTTCGCTGGAGGTTGAGAGGCGCTGACCTTCGCTGGAGGTTGAGAGGCGCTGACCCTCGCTGGAGGTTGAGAGGCGCTGACCCTCGCTGGAGGTTGAGAGGCGCTGACCCTCGCTGGAGGTTGAGAGGCGCTGACCCTCGCTGGAGGTTGAGAGGCGCTGACCCTCGCTGGAGGTTGAGAGGCGCTGACCCTCGCTGGAGGTTGACAGGCGCTGACCCTCGCTGGAGGTTGAGAGGCGCTGACCCTCGCTGGAGGTTGAGAGGCGCTGACCCTCGCTGGAGGTTGAGAGGCGCTGACCCTCGCTGGAGGTTGAGAGGCGCTGACCTTCGCAGGAGGCTTAGAGGCGCTGACCTTCGCAGGAGGCTTAGAGGCGCTGACCTTCGCAGGAGGCTTAGAGGCGCTGACCTTCGCAGGAGGCTTAGAGGCGCTGACCTTCGCAGGAGGCTTAGAGGCGCTGACCTTCGCAGGAGGCTTAGAGGCGCTGACCTTCGCAGGAGGTTCAGGGTGGCTGACCCTCGCTGGAGGCTCAGGGTGGCTGGCCCTCGCTGGAGGCTCAGGGTTGCTGGCCTTCGCAGGAGGCTCAGGGTTGCTGGCCCTCGCTGGAGGCTCAGGGTTGCTGGCCTTCGCAGGAGGCTCAGGGTTGCTGGCCTTCGCCGGAGGCTCAGGGTTGCTGACCTTCGCCGGAGGCTCAGGGTTGCTGGCCTTCGCCGGAGGCTCAGGGTTGCTGGCCTTCGCAGGAGGCTCAGGGTTGCTGACTTTCGCATGAGGTTTAGAGGCGCTGACCTTCGCAGGAGGTTTAGAGGCGCTGACCTTCGCTGGAGGTTCAGGGGCGCTGACCTTCGCAGGAGGTTTAGAGGCGCTGACCTTCGCAGGAGGTTTAGAGGCGCTGACCTTCGCAGGAGGTTCAGGGGCGCTGACCCTCGCTGGAGGTTCAGGGGCGCTGACCTTCGCTGGAGGTTCAGGGGCGCTGACCTTCACAGGAGGTTTAGAGGCGCTGACCTTCGCAGGAGGTTTAGAGGCGCTGACCTTCGTTGGAGGTTTAGAGGCGCTGACCTTCACAGGAGGTTTAGAGGCGCTGACCTTCGCAGGAGGTTTAGAGGCGCTGACCTTCGCTGGAGGTTTAGAGGCGCTGACCTTCGCTGGAGGTTCAGGGGCGCTGACCTTCGCTGGAGGTTCAGGGGCGCTGACCTTCGCAGGAGGTTCAGGGGCGCTGACCTTCGTTGGAGGTGGAGGGACGCTGACCTTCGCTGGAGGGGCAGGGCTGCTGACCTTCGCTGGAGGTGCAGGGCTGCTGACCTTCGCTGGAGGTTCCTGTCCAACCATCTGCCTCGCCACGAGAGTCATCTGGCGTTTAAAGTCCACCAACGCCTGTATAACCAGCGGATCCCTCAGCTTCTCCAGAGGAAGAGCATTCCAGGCTCTCCACCACCTCGTCCGCTCCTCCTCCGGGTATTCCTCGAACCCCTCTGGCCGCTCCCGATCCAGATCCGTGGGCATGCGAAGTGGCGTGCGATGCCCTCTTTTCAGCCTCTCCGGGCTCTGGCCGCGCACCGATGGTGTGGTGCTCGCAGCCATGACGGACCCTTGTTGGCTCCGGGCTGGCGCTGGAGGCACTGGGTTGGGAACTGGCGTTGGGAGGCTGTGACAGCCCCGATCTTCCTCACTCCATCGCCAATCCCCTCCTCGCGAGATCTCCTCCAAGAGTCCCCACGAGAGAGGGAACAGAAGTACGTCGTCGTCCTCCTCGTCCTCCTCTGACGAGTCCGACTCGAACCCTCCGAGGAGTTCGGTGTTGGTAAACCGACGCGGGGCTATCTCGCTCTCCGTCTCTCTCCATTGCGCCATGAACCTTCCACGGTCCTCTGGCTCCACCCTAGGCCACGGGGGAAACGGCACTGGCACTTCCTCCTTCGTCTCTCGCCAGCTGCGCTGCTTGGTCTCCAGGTGGTGGTTCGATCTGTCACGTTTTGGGTGTGAGAGAGACCAAGACGCAGCGCAGGGATAGTTGTTCGACATATTTATATTACTATGTAATAATAAAACACCAATGTCGAACTACTGAACAATCAAACACGAATGAACAAAACGTAAATCCACTGACTCACCGTGACTGCGACATACATCGATATCGAACCACAGCAACGTGATGGACAGACTCAACATATATTGGATCCCTAATTAGAGACAATGCCGTGCAGCTGCCTCTAATTAGGGATCCAACCTAAACCCCACATAGAAACAGAAAAGGACGACACTGTCAGACTCTGACCACAGCTACATAGAGAGCAAGTAGGCTTGCTCTATGGCCAGAGCCTGACAAAATGTAGTTACAGTGTGCAATGGTAGCTGAGATATGTGTTGTTTTGTATAAAAATATGATGAATCTAACTCAAATAATATTTATAATACTTATTGCCCCCTCACTACTTATATAAATAAGCAAAAGACCGAAACTGTTACTTTGTGCCCCGGTCTCCCCTACATGTAACCTAATTATCACATAAGTGAAGAGGGTGGGGGCAATAATCTTTCACTGTTGTTTTCATGCCTTCTCTTTGACACCCACGTGGTAATGAGTGTGTATCAGCACTAGGATTAATGTATAATACAGTAGCACTGTCTGGTGTACAACACTTTTGAACAAGGCTCGGGAACAATTACTGGTAATTAAATATGTGCCAGTTACTGAAAAAGATAATTATGTCCTTGGTGTATAACACCAATTAATTACTTTTATTTCAGCGAGTAGCAAAGCTCTTTAAACAACGGTGCATGCTGGTTCATATAGAGCACATACTTAAAAACAGGCATATTTTGTTAGTTAGTTTGTTTGTATCTGTGTGATGGAAATGTGCTCCTAACAGACGAGAAGACCAGAGCCAGAGGCAAAACTTGTATTATTTAGATTCATTGTAATATTTTCTCAACTATTTTTATTTTTTTGTTGGGAGGCAAAATGTTACAATTAGTTAATGTGTGATGTCACATTAGAATGAGGTCACCAGTCTAAAGATAATGCCTTGTCATCTTATGATCATATTTATTCGGTCCTTAATTTACCAGTCCTCTCCAGTCTTCTCCAGGTGTACTGCACACTACTTGTCGTGTGAGGTTGAAGTGAAGTTAGCCATTCATTCCTCTCTATACAGATGACACATTCTACACTGCAGACGGCCATCTTCTGGTGCTGCCCTGCTGGCAGAGACACAGGACTAACAGTGGTCCTATTCACTCTCTAACCTCTCCCTCTCTCTCTCCTTCTCTCTCTCCCTTCTTCCCTCTCTTCCTTTTCTTCTCTTCCTACCCTCCCACTGTACGATGGCTGAAGGACCAATGTTGTTGCTATTTACGATTGACCAAAAAGTTGGGTAGAATATCTGCGCTGTCTCTCCGTCATGAAAGGGTGAGTTGTGTGCCCACCTCATGTTTTTCAGAGACTTGGTCATTGAATACGTACTGTATTAATCCAGGGCATAGGTCATGACCTGGAACCCAGTGTACAAACATTATAGACGTAACATGGCACGGCAATACCACTTCAAACTCCATATCCTCTCTGGTGTGGAGTTGAAAACGTCATGCATCACTCAAAGTTCCCTATACCTACGCAACCAGAAACTCACATTATTATGCAAATATTCTACTTCTGGTTCATAGAACCGAACTAGAGAACCAAAGAGAGGTGAGAATGTACGTATTAACCACAATCTATCTATGAGCCTGAGGCCTTAATACCTAACTTGAAAATACCAGTGTCCAACCATTAGTAATCTATTCAATCCCCAACCTATAAATGGTTACAAAGCAACCCCTCTGAGGCAAAACCCACCAGATTCTCTCTGCTTTCAATCCAACTCTGGTTAATGAGATACAGAGTAACATTCCCTCTCTCATCTCTCTCTCTCCATTTCGCATTTTTGCTCTCTCTCTCTCTCTCTCTCTCTCTCCCTTTCGCATTTCGCTCTCGCTGTCTCTCTGTCTCTCTGTCTCTATGTGTGTCTTTCTGTCTCCCTTTCACATTTTATGTCTCCCTCTGTCTCCCTTTCACATTTTATGTCTCCCTCTCTGTTTCCTTTGGTCCTCAGAGTATACAGTAATTCTATCTGCCAGCTTGCTCTAGCCTCCTGCTCCCATGGCTTAATCCATGCATGTATGCAAACGCACATGTCTCCTCAAACAATCAGCATGTCACTAGTGCATGTGTGAGGCTGTGTTCTTGTGAAGGGTGTGTGTGTGAGAGAGAGAGAGTGAATGTGTGTGTTTGAGTCTGTGCATATAGTGTGTACCTGTTTTGGCATGTTTGTACGTGTTTGCGCATATGTATGTATATGTATGTATGTGTGTGTGTGTGTGTGTGTGTGTGTGTGTGTGTGTGTGTGTGTGTGTGTGTTTTGAGAACGGCCAGCTCTCCTTCGGGGCTGGTGTGTGTGTGTGTGTGTGTGTGTGTGTGTGTGTGTGTGTGTGTGTGGCCTCGCTCCTTGCGGTCTCAGTATTATTGACAAATCCATCACAGGCAGTGATGCATCGGCTCCCGGCTCGCCCTGCAGGACTCTGGGGCTGTCGCTGACATGCTGTCACCTTGGTAACTGCTGCCCAAGTGAACGGCCTGCTGGGATAGCTGACCTCTGTTGGCGGGCCGCCGTGAGGCTGCGGCAGGTCGGGCGTATGGCAGGAGATGTCACCGCCACCGGACCCCCTGAGGACGGGCCCTTCACGGTCCCAGCCATCGATCCATCAGCCCAGCCGCCTCCATGTCCCAGTTACTGGTTAGACCATACCACACCCTTTCTGGGTACATTTATTCCAGTCAAACGTGAGAGAGGGAGGGAGCTGTTCAGCATTTTGGGGCCAGACAGACAGGCAACGGTAGTAGGCTAATAGATTTGAATGATTCATTTGAGACTCTGTTATGCCCAATTTAGCGATAGAGTATTAGGGGTTTTATTTGGTTTGGTTTGGTCTGAAGAGTTATCCTGTAAGATGTTGATTACTAACCAATGACCACACAGTGGAGATATCAGATATCTGTTTATGTATGATAGAAACTTAGTTTGAGAAATTTAGTTTTTTTTATTTAACACTTTTTAAAGAATTCATTAAAACATATATATATATTTGTTTGGCCCTAGGCAGGCATCTGCACTAGTTCTCATTGTAAAGTATGAATAATATTCCCGAAGTGCGATTTGAAGCGCTATTCATTGGCACTGGCCTACTGTGGTTGTGGGCGTCAGTTGTTAGGAATGCTCTGTTTTCTGTGGAGCAGCCACACAAGGTCTGAGGCCGTAGATCGCCTGAACAGCCTCTCTCTCCTGCGTATTGATATCTGAGAACCAAACCACATGTGGTGGTGAGCCTGGCTAAATACGCTACGCTTACTGGTTTAATGAAAGCAGACCTTGTTTCAAATACTATTTCAAATATCGCAATTACTTTCACATACATTCGAAGTAAGTTCTCAGATATGTTTTATTTTAAAAGGCAAGTAGTTTAATATTTTAATGTATTTGGAAATACACTTGGAAAGTATTTGAAACATTCAAATACAATAGCCTACACTACCATCCATTGAACCCAGTTATTTGAAAAAAGTATTTGAAATACGTTTTTGAAAATCCCGTCAAATACAATTTAGCAGACTTTTTTTTATTTGTATCAATGTTATAACCACTCATACTCAAATAAGTACTTGTTTTGGGCAGGAAAAGTATTTTAAATACCAGATACTCAAATACACATGTATTTGAACCCAGGTCTGAATGACATTAAGAACATCTAGAAAGAGATACAATCTATTAATTCAGAGGAATAATTCAGTTATATGTTGACATATGCAGTGGTTTAGTTAGCTTGAGGACCAAAGGGTGCACTGTAGACGTATAATATTGTTATCATATTATACCTTGTTCACAAGAAAACAATACCTTGACAAACAATGCCATCAGACATCCTCTCACCCACCATTAGATCCTTTTCCTGAAAAGGAGATGACGTCATCAGAGCTATGATGTCATCCAGATGACTCGGTCTTTTTAGGACTGTCACCCTCAACTGTCCCCCTCCCTCCTTAGTGGAGATGTCCAACTCTCTGGAGAGGTTTGGTGAGGAGAGAAGAGAGGTGGGCAGTGAGGAGAGAAGAGAGGTGGGCAGTGAGGAGAGAAGAGAGGTGGGCAGTGAGGAGAGGAGATAGGTGGGGAGTGAGGAGAGGAGAGAGGTGGGCAGTGAGGAGGAGAAGGAGAATGACTGGTCAACAGCTCACTTTGATTACAAGAGACGGAGAACACAGAGAATGAAGGGAGAGAGGGAGACCAACTGCTACCATGTTGTGTTGCTGCCATGTTGTATTGCTACCATGTTGTTGTCATGTTGTGTTAATACCATGCTGTGTTGTCATGTGTTGCTGCCATGCTATGTTGTTGTCTTAGGTCTCTCTTTATGTAGAGTTGTGTTGTCTCTCTTGTCATGATGTGTGTTTTGTCCTATATTTTTATTTAATTTATTTATATTTTTAATCCCAGCCCCCATCCCCGCAAGAGGCCTTTTGCCTTTTAGTAGGCCATCATTCTAAATACGAATTTGTTCTTAACTGACTTGCCTAGTTAAATAAAGGTTAAATAAATACAAAATAAAATACCTAGGCCAAACCCGGAGGACGCTGTTTCAATTGTGCGCCGCCCTATGGGACTCCCAATCACGGCCGGATTGTGATACAGCCTGGAATCGAACCAGCGTCTGTACTGACGCCTCTAGCACTGACATGCAGTGGCTTAGACCGCTGCGCCACTCGGGAGCCCAAGCATGTGATTTCCACTCGGGAGCCCAAGCAAGTGATTTCAAGTCCTCTTTATTGAATATATTCTTAAAAAATCGTATATTTTTTATCATATATACATGTTTGTATTTGGTAAGATAAGAAAATACAAAGTCAAATTGGGATAAAACGTATAGGCCTACTTCAAATACAACAATAAATTGCATGGGAAAAACTTGAAACGAAATTAAACTTGCATAAAAAACTAGCCTAACAATTAAATTTAAGAGAAAGTTTTGAGATAAGATTATCACGCATTATGACAAACAAGTAGGCTCAATTTGCGTATACCTGTTGCAATTTTCAAATGGATTAAAAGTCAGAGAAAGTAAACGTTTAAAATGTTGTTGTTGTTATTAGTGTCTCGTGCATGTTTTCCGGAAGCATTTAGGACAAGAGGTCTGTCTATACGTAGGCTACTTTAACTCTCAGCTAACAATGCGATACATTTAAACCCACCAGACAAAACAGAAATTAGGCTGCATACGAATCCTCACATATGATTTAAACAAGTGTGGTATTATAAACCTAGCCCATATGATAAATATAATTTTTGTTTAAACAATGACAGTTTCATTGATTAAAATAGTTTACATATTTGAACATAAATCGCACAAAGAAATTCAGAGTAGACATTTTGGCGTGATCCTTCCATTATTATCTTTATTATTTGTATGCAATATTGGTTTTTTATAATGTAGGAAACAAAAGAAAAAGTATCATAATTTTACAGAATATTAGACCCAGCTATTCATTCCAGCAGATGGCGCTGTAATGTCATAGAAGCTTGGAGAGACAGTTTTACCCCAAATCCATTCCATACGTCAGAGATTAATAATAAAATAATACATATTTTAAATTAGCGATATTATAGCGATATTTGCACTAACAGAGCGATATTTTATACTACAAGAAAATTGACATGAGACAAAACAATCCATAGTAAATACGTCGCTTTGTTGTAGTTTCATGGCTGTTTATGAAGTGCAAAGAGGAAAAGCGATAAACGTTGGTAGTCTAATTGTTTGGGAAAACTTGACGCCTGGACATGGTCTAACGTTGGATTCGCATGTGAATATTTGAAACATTACGCGTTTCCTTGTATCAAGTAAAGTACCAGCTTAATAATATAGCTATTGTTGAATGCATTATTAAGATGTATTTACTATTAATCTTTATAATGGTAGGCCTAAGGCAAAATGGATTTAGGCAAAGTGTATTCTTAAAACTTAAACAAAACAAATTGAAGCCATCTTTTATCACATTTAAAATTACATGCCATTAATATTCCCGCCAAAGCTTGATAAAGTTGTGCATTTAAATCCACCCGATAGATTTAGCCAAAGTTTACAGCTAAATCTCAATATGTCTGAAGCAAGCAACAGACCTGATGAGGAACAGAGTGCGGCAAGAGTCCATTCAAAACCCCCAAAATTCTGTATGCATGAATATATCAAATCTTACCTCAGTGCAGATGAAGTCCTGAATGCCTATACATCAGATGTATAGATGCTGTGTAGTTTGGCGAGGTTGGTGAATGAGGCCATGCGTGCGCACGGCTCTTCATGGGCTGACAGTGGGCTACCATAAACCTCGCGGTTCAACTTGGGTGAAAGACCTTGTAGGGCAGACCAAAGCCGAGTCATCCATGATTATTTCTTATAGGTGTATGAAGGGATGGAGTGGGTGAGTGTGACTGGGGGATGCGCACTTTGTCTTCTTTACGGTGCCTGACCTGCAACTGACAAGACTTGTCGACTATTCGGCCAGTTACATAGCCACTCCATTTTCGGGTTGTTGCATATGTCAACCTGTTTCTTTAAACGTGAATCAATACAGTGTTTTGAAACGGAAGAAGTGCGCGGACAATACTTGAATAGATCTACGTCTAATTCATTGTCTTTATGTGTTGATTTTTCGTTAACTTTTGTGGATCACACGCGTTTAGCTGCATGTGTATAGCCCTAGGGCCGGTGTTTAGTAGGCCTACATTTTAATTGAATGACAAATTGAAAAATAAAAACAGTAAAGTTTGAGTTACCTTTTTGGATTGTTGACAGGCGGATCAGATACTAAAGCATGTTAGCTCAGATTCCTTAGTTAAACAGACTCGATTCTACCCATCTTCTGTGACCAAGAAACCATGACCTTTACGATTTATAGAAAGGAAACCCCAAGAGTCGCGTCACCACCATACATATTTTAAAGCGTCCTCATTCATTCTTGCGCGTGAGAATGTCAGGTCGGGTAGGCACGAGGCAGTCGGAATTAGGAATAGGCACCCCGCGTGCAGCACATGACGCCAATCCGTGGAATTAAATGTGGGATTTTTACGTTCCAATCTCACATCCCTCGCTGTCAGAATGCAGAGTGATCAATTATATATTGTAGGCCTATATTCTGTATATGTGGTTATTATCGTTCTATTAGATGTGTACCTTTTCCGTTTTAACTGGGCTTCTAAATACTTGTAAGTGAAGTCCAATAACCCAACTGTTATAGGCAGGGATGAGGCCATGAGATGTTTCAATAGAGAGCACGCGCTATATTAACTATGTATACGTCTTCATGCGCTTTTTAAACCAGTCACATATTAACTGACCCTGTATTTAGGTTACTTCTCATGTTATTTTTATTTCTCCTATGTTTTTGTTCTAACTTGTTATTTTTAGAACTACATTGATATTGATTACAGCATTGTTGGTTTTAGAGCTTGCAAGAAAGGCATTTCACTGTACTTGTGCACGTGACATTGAAACTAATAATAATCATAATAATACAAACGTGCTACTGTATTTGATTAGCCTATTTTATAATGCATGTATAATAGAATATTGTAGATAAACTGTATATATATAGAGAGAGATAGATAGAGATAGAGAGAGAGAGATACTGTATACAACGCAATGTCTTTGTGCTCAAGTTACTCTTCAAAACAAATTAAATCATCAAATCAAATATCATAATTTTTGAATGTTTTTGTTATAATATTATTGGTTACATCATTTTAAGATTATTAAAGGCTTTATCATTCACTTTTTGGAGAATAGGATGCTTACCTGCAGGCAATGAAATGCATATAAGGAATATCAAACTAAACCGTTTTAGAGGGAGGGACTGGAGTCTGTTCCCCCAGAAAGGGAAACAGAGGAAGTTTCTGTCGTCAAGGGCCATCTCTGGTGAAATGGAGCTTCATGTGGTATTGACATAATATAACGTAACCATGGGAAGTTACCCTATTACCTGCCTATTATACTTGGCCTTCTGAAAAAGAGCTGGGCTAAGGGTTTATTTTTATTTTTATATTCGCAATAGAACAAAAGGCCTAAGAAGAAGAAGTGTGGAAGGAGACGCATGTGTCGTGACTCGTGAGAGATTAGGAATATATCAAATACATATACATTCGATTGTATCACATCAGTCAAGAGCAGGACATGAGAGGGCTTAGATTTTTTGTGGGGGAATCTATATCACCGATAGAAGAGACCAATTTTCGCAACAGGATATGAACTATAGGCCATCGAGGAAGCCTCCCCATGGAAAACAACGCCGGTTGAATGCATATTCATGTGGACGGCACGTGGGAGAAGTAGAACGTGAGGGAAACGATAGTGTGGGTCATATTTTGACTGGGATATTAGACTTTCAAGGAATTCAAAACACTATACGTGCATGCATAATATAACCAATGTTGTGAGAAATAACAAAAGGTATAAGCATAAACGAAACAAAATTAAACACATTAGCATAGAGCAAATGCATTGCTCAATCTATTATGATGTAATAACAATGCTGAGATCCTATAAATGTGTAAGAGGGTGCACATAGGCCTACATTATAATATATTAGGTCTATAGGTCTAATCGAGTCTAAGAGCCCAATCTGAAGAAGTAGGCTATTTCTCAATTTGTTGTATTCGTTTTTTTTTTTTTTTTTTATCGCTGTTGTTGATATATGTCACCCAAATCTACCTATCAGCAGTCCATAATGTTGCCATTAGTTATGCTAGGCCCGTTGTTCCGCCGTGACTGAACGGACTTATTCTGAAGTGCAAAGAAAGTGTTGATGGAATTGAGTGTTGTATATTTGAATAATGAATCCAAAAACACTCAACGTTAATCTGCCACATACTGTAGGCTTAAACTGGGCGCATAGATGGCCTTGCTGATACCTAACCAAATCATAAACGTCGATGAACATTTCTGGTACCACTGCATGGCTTGGTCTGGTGGCGAAACAAATATTCTCTATGAAAACGGCCTTATGCTGAACCCCATTGTGTTGAGAGAATGTCCAAACTGCAGGGCTTTGGAGTGACGGGGGGCCTCCCCCTTTTACCCGGG
This sequence comes from Thymallus thymallus, assembly GCA_023634145.1. Classification (NCBI taxonomy): domain Eukaryota; kingdom Metazoa; phylum Chordata; class Actinopteri; order Salmoniformes; family Salmonidae; genus Thymallus; species Thymallus thymallus. The sequence goes on from CM042419.1 coordinate 21,605,895, forward strand.
TCACAATTGATCACGATTTAAGAGAAAGTTACGCTGCCATACAGATTCAACAACGATAAATATCCTTATGCCTTATTGAGACAAAGGACTAGGCCAGGGTATTGCCCACCAGGTTTTGAAGACCCATGAACTGCTGGGCGAATAGGCTAGCTGGGTGAGAGAGAGAGTATTTTGGAAGTCTTTACATGTCACCCTGTAAAATATAAACGTTATAATTTTTTATAAATGTGGATAATTTGGAACCCTCCACACAGACAAATAATGCCGCACAAGCACTTTGCCCATGCATGAAGTTTGCATAGAATCGAAATAATTTTGCAGACGTGGGCAACATATAACACAAGTTCTGTGACATGCCTATTTTCACATTTCGAAAGCCCCAGATGATCAAATAGGAATAATATGGAATAATAATTTATACTTCATGGACCTATTATATATTGTGTTATATCATGCCCCGCCAAATTAATGCATTGGACTACATTTAGTCAATGGGTTATCCCTCTAAACAAATACCAATTCGATTATATTGGGTGCGTTGGTGGCGTAAAGTTGTTTAGGCCTATATGGATGGACGCGTGTGCTTACAATTATCTAGGCTGTTTGAAATACCCAAACGAAACATATTCTTACTTTGTATATGCTTATTGTCTTAAATTAACCTACTTGTCTTTATGGACATGTATGGAAATTGCATATTGTAAGTTGCACCCATCCAATAAAACATATATATATATTTTTTTTATTTCAACCAAATTGCATGGGTCTATAATCAGAACGTTGACTCTAGCCACCCATTTCTCTGGGATTTCATGGATTCGAATGACCAAATCTACCCGCGTGTCTGACTGGCACTTTTATTAATGGGGACAAAGGAAAGTGATGCATACTTCTTCTATAACGTAGAATTCAGTTGCTAAGCAACTAGTGTATGGGAAATCATCCGCGAAATTTAAATCTTCGAGCGTGGATAGTGCATTTAGCTGAATAGTCAACTCGAGAAAAAGTTGGGAGAGCCAAATACATTTCCAAGCTATAGGTTTCGTCCTAATTTCAGTCTTAAGAAATCGAAATAGTTTATATAGGCTACAGTGTAGCCTAATTTATGGCGTGACATGCACTATTATGCAAATAGAGATCGACAGGCCTATAGGTCTAAACTGGACCAAAGTCACACAACGTATTACAAACATGTGCATGTTGCAAATCTTATAGGTATTACATTATCAATGCCAATGTCCATTTTACACAACAAACGCGCATTCAAACATGTTACAACTCTGTTATTTGATCTATTTGTATTCGTTGGCTCCCATGTCCAATTTGATAGGCCTAATCAATGTCTAACTCACTGCCCCAAAGCCTGATGTCAATATGAAATCGCAAAGTATTATTTTAAACCAGAAAACATCTAGCAACGCCAAGACTATACTTTGAGGGTAACGTAAGACATTTATACTGGCAACATCATGTTTGTTGTGTTGTTATCACACTAATGAGATATATGTTTAATTTAAATAATCTCAAAATGATGTTTACAATAATGAGAATTCGGAAATATTAGGCTATAGTCACTGAAAAACCAGTTGTCCATCCACCCTGCACCATCCCATGCAAGAGCATATTTACACCATAGGCCTATAAGGAAAACCTAAACAATGTAGAATACAGTCATCATTTTGCTACTAAAAAGTAGAATATTCAATGTCAAAACTCTTAATAACGTAATGACAACAATGGATACAGTTATTTCACATGCGCATGCATGTGAGTGTGTCCGGACGAAGAATCTTGACCTTATGTGCATATTTGCAAAATAACAATAATGTTTCTCAAAACATAAATAAAGCCCATGAGATTGAACTTTCACTCTGAATATATGAATACATTGACGCATGAAAACAATAACACTAAAATCTATATACTATAGTGCTTTGAATCGAATCTTCTAACTGCTGTGCTGACGTAAGCGAATTATTTAAATATTTTACAAACAACGTCAGTAGCAACATCTACCTTTTTATGTTAGTCTGTAAAACATGACGCACAACTCATGTGAGATAGACCTACAGCATTGACCAGAGCCATAGAATAAGATCGGCTTGATCCCCCATATTGGGCCTACTGAGGAAGTCTCACGCGGTGGCGATGTAAACAAACGCATAGACCGTACTTTGAAGTGACTGGTCGTCTACGGACTAATATAGGGCTAGATGATGCAAATGCTACATAATCAATAAAGTTATCCGATGCTGCTGCTATGAAGACGTTGGGGAAGCGAATTAGTTAAAGACAAATATGAATTGTGAATAAATAAAATATAGCCCGGTCAAATTGTCAAATATTATTCCCTATGGGGCTCCAATAACGTTGACATTGGAGATGCTCAGAGTTTCAGCATTCGATATAACATGGGTCTATTTTTCCTAAATTATAGTATTTTTTGGAAACGTATGTTATGCAAATCTGTGACAAAAGTAGTTGGAACAAGAACAATCGGCAATTTCTCTGCGTTAACATTTCTCACATAAAATAATATCACTAATGCATGCCTTGTTTCATAAACAAACATAGCTAAATATACAATTCCAATATAAATCTCAAAACACACAATGACGTAATTTCATTCTAACAAATTTATTGGTCTCAATCAGCTCGTAAGGAATCACTACTGAAATTAAATTACAATCAAATTATCACATCAAAATATACCCTTATTACCTAACAACTGTCAATGTCAGCTTATGTTGATTTGTGCTCCTTTTAGAAACGAGAATACGAAATTAAACAAAACAAATGAAGTCAACAACAAAAACCGGAAATCAAAACATCTTACACAAAGTTCTGGGGGAAAATAAATTACCGTTTGGAATAATTGATATGTATTCCGAATAAAATATTAAAACAAGTCATTTTGATGAAAAATATAAAGTAAATAAGTCAGATCAGCATCTGATCTAATGAATCTATATTGCCGGCTTTACAGAGTCTGTTGTTTATTAAAACCTACCAAAGAATACTGCTTAGAAATGGCAGCATGTACAGTTACATCCACAGCACCCATTCAGTCACACTTGGCAACGGAGAGGAGAAGAATTTAAAATAAGTGCAGCTGAAGATAGTCTTTTCAAATGTCTGTTTCGATTTCTTCATTCACGGTGTTCAAGTCCCATGAAAGAAAATCCATTTGAAAAAAAGAGGTGATCTTTTTGATCAGATGGCGGGGACAGTCCTGGTGAGTTTATATTTTATCATTAGGCGTGGAGGGCCTCAAAATCCCAATTCCTCTTTGTGAAAAATTTAAACCATGCAGTCCTCCCCGCAAAAAATATGTTGGAAGCTTCGTGGATGCCACTCTTCTTCGTATTGATGGTGTCGCAGTTTTTGTTCCTTTGTTAAAGTAGGGGTTTAAAATGTCCCATTTTTAAATATACAAATGCCTGCTTCTTGTGTCTTTCGCAAATCAGATACAGGGTACAGGGGGAATCTTACAATTCTACTAGGCCTACTTGCTTTGACATTTCCAGTTGGTGTTGTTAATGCGCCAAAATTACCTGATGGAACGAACTTGTAGTCACCCTCTGGTCGGTCGGTTCACTCGGCCCAGTTAAACTTGCATCTTTTAAGTAATCTACTAAAAAATGTCCCTGAAAGAAAGAGCAGAAGGAACCTTTTAGGTTAAGACATTTCAGGGCTTGGAAGAAGGTTATCGGTGCGTTTTGGGGTTGGGTGGAAAAGGGGGGGTTGTTTTGTTCTGGTGAAAAATATATAACACATTTTCAGTCTTAATTCATATTCCATCACAATCACAGTATCAAAAATGTTTTGGCTATCTTGACGATAGTCTGTGTTTTATCAGTTTTAATTTTATATAAAATATTTTTTAGTCTTGTATTCTGCTCTATGTCTCACTGAACATTCGTTTGCAGTCCATGGAGGGGGGCGGTGTATCTGCACTCACATTGCCGACCTGCGAGTACACATCCTCCGGCGTCTGTGGCACTCCTGGAGGCGTCATCCTTTTTTCCTTCTGTCTCCTATTGCAAAACCACACTCTAACCACTTCTTTCTCCAGCTGCAAGTTGTCCGCTAGTGAGGTTATCTCTTGGGCCGAGGGTTTGGGGCATTTTAGGAAGTGGCTCTCCAAAGCTCCCTTCACACTTACTTCGATGGACGTGCGCTTCTTTCGCTTCCTACCTTGCGCCGCTATCTTGTCGATGCTGGTCGGGCTGCCAGTGGTAGAATCCGCCTCCTCCAGCCATTTGTTTAGCAATGGCTTCAGCTTGCACATGTTTTTGAAGCTGAGCTGTAGAGCTTCGAACCGACAAATGGTGGTCTGAGAGAAGACGTTCCCGTACAGGGTTCCAAGGGCCAAGCCCACGTCCGCCTGCGTAAAGCCGAGTTTGATCCGGCGCTGTTTGAACTGCTTGGCGAACTGCTCCAAGTCGTCCGAGGTCGGTGTGTCCTCGTCGGAGTGCGGGTCGTGGCTGTTCACCCCTCCGTGGTGTTGCTGCTGGTGATGCGGATGCTGGTGATGGTGGTGGTGGTGGTGGCTGCCATGGTCCAGCTCTGGGGTGTCCCCCCTTACCAGACCCGGGTGCACCAGGCTCTGGCTCCCTGGTTGACTGAGCATTCCGTTCACCGTGAAGCCCCCGGGGTTGGAGTAGATCAGCGACTGCTGCTGCTGCTGTCCCCCGGATATTGAGTTGAGGTGAGCCGCAGTTGTGCTCCCCCAAGCCCCTGCGTGAGTCTGGTGGGGGCCTAAGTGTGGGGGCCTGTGGTGCAACGCGGTGCCCGTGTGTAGATCGTCTCTGCCCGAGTTGTTTTTCACGTCCTGCTGCTGAGGGCTGCCTGTCATACCGACTGGACTCGACGACCAATGCGATCCGGCTTCGGCTGCTGCTACAGCGGCTGCAGCTGCCGCAGCGGCAGCGTGTGGCAGGGATGTCACCCACTGATGGGCATGGCTCAACATATGTCCTCCGTTGCTCGCTGCCATAGCTCCCTGCATGAAGTCACTCTGTACCATCTTTACTGTGGGGTCTCCCCTGTACCCACCAGACACCGAGGTAACCGCAGCACTGCCCGGCTGCATACCACCGCCTCCAGAGTCAGAATGCACGATCGAGCCAGACGAGAGGATACTATTGCTGGACAGATAGGGATTGGAAGCCGCGGTGGCCATTCCGTTAACCCTTATGAATATGTTTGTTGATTACCCCCCTCCCTTTTTCAGTTACTTTTTTCGAGCAGGCAAATTGTATCTCATGAATTATTCAAACTTTAAAAGTCTGGGTTGTATTTTGGAAAATACCATTGACTTGTTCTGCAAACGCCAGAAGAATAAAAAGGATAGCAAAAATGATTAAAATCCGTATCTGTTGTGTTCACAGCATTTATGTATTTGAAATAGAAATGGATAAAATAACGATGAGTAAACATCCAGGTTCTCAAAAGCCGTTTGAAACCATGTGCAGTCCGTCGAGAAAGTTTTGTCTTCTTTAGAATGTCTCAGTTAAAAAAGGTAAATACACATAACAAAAATATTTGCCCCAACAAACTTCTAGTGGTCGAAGAAATTTCGCAATTTCTCCACGAAATACAAAGTCCCAGTTTATGTTCCTATTGCGGGGAAGAAGAACACAAGCACTGACTCCTTGGTTCTTTTGAAATTTAGCCGCTGAGATTTCTCCCTTGTCGCTTTATTCTTTTCTTTCGCTGTTCCTTTTATAGTACTGTAGAGTCTATCTCTTTGTTCTGTTTTGATGTGTATAAACCTGCCAAACCGCTAACTCCCGCTGAAGTACAATCCAGTATTACAGTGCACTACGATGGTTGCAAGCCTCTTCTCCCATTCGCTTGTTCACTCTCTCTCTCGCTCTCTCTCTCTCTCCCTCCCTTTCTCTTTCTGACAGTTCGCTCAGTCCCTCCCTCAAAGCTCGAGGACACACGAATGTTTACCCTGTGCCAAGCGTGCGCACATCGTCCACGTCTCGCCCCCTTCAAATACGAGGAAGTCGAGTGCAAGACTCCCGTTGATTGGATACCGGGGATATGATTGACTGGTCTCGCCAGCCTCGCTTGAGGCGCGTAAACCTCCTTCCGGCCGTTGCAATTGGCTGGTTTTTAATTCAATCCAAATAAATAAATAAATAAGCAGATGAATACAAAATAAAGGAATGAAATAAGCAAAAACAATCTGATAAATGTATTCCTGAGTAATATGGAGCTATACAAGAATAATTGTTTACATGTGGGTTATAAACAGATTATAACTTTCATGTAAACCAGAATAGATTTGACCTAGTCAAAAACTAGAAAAGTGTTTTAAAACTGTTATTGGAGGAAATAGACCTAATGATATATTGGATGTATCTGCATAAAATATGTTTATATTAGCCTAATATGCATAACAGCGATCACGTAAAATAAAATATTGTAATAGGCTTGGTGGATATTGGGAGCTTTTGTACATTTTGGATGTTGGTGTAGGCCTACAAACGTCATTATCAATGTGCTCTAGGACAGTAATGCTCCTATTACCTTCACATAACCAGACTATTTATTGTGTGCCCTTGAGAATGTTTTGAACAAAATTACTAGATAGACAAATGTGTGATGCCATTTCTGCGCCATTTATCCCTAAAACACCATCATATTCAATATTCCCCACGTCTTGCTTGACGACTGGGCTTCGGTTCCTCAGGAGTTAACGCACAAAGGTTGTGGGGATGCTTCCATGCGGAAACCGAGCACATAGGCAACCTCACTGAACCACAGGGAAAGAGAAAGTGGCATCCAAAACAAGGGTAAATTGAGCAGCCCTTGGGGGATTTGCGGGGGGGAAAGTCTGCCTTTAAATCTGAATACCACATCCAACTAGGCTACAGATAGGCCCTATAAAATTCACCTTCTTTTTATATAACTCCATAACCCAGAAATGAATGAGCCTTTGTTAAGTGGGCCCCCTCAGTATATGGATTCACCCAGCAGTGTTAATGAATAAATACCATATATAATATATTGCATCCACTGGCTGAGACGCAGTCACGTTCACGTGGAGCACTAGCAAGGACGCACAGGATTTCAGAGCTACTGCTTGCTTCCAGTGTTGGCTACTGTAGAGCAGCTATTGTCAGTAATATTTGATATTCTTACAGTTTAGGATAAACCATAACCCTGAACCACGACCTTATGTTCGAGATAGGGTCAGAAAGCGGAAAAAGTATTATGATGATCCTAACCAACTCATGTTGTTTCCTAATAAAACCCACCTTGCCAAAGACTGAGCAGAGATTTTATTGCATATGAGCAAAGATAATAGACTGGTGTAGTTTAGCACATAGCGGATGCCAGAGTTCCTTCATTCCCAGTAGATTTAATTTGGACCTGCTCAAAACCGAGGGAGCCTCGTAGAGTTGTTTGCATTGAATACAGGATAGGGCCGGTGTCATGGGGCCTTCCTTTTTATTAATATACAGTGAGGATTTCTGTCTAAATTACTACTATACATTTCACATTGCACGCTTTCAAAGGGCGGCTAATGCGGTCATGAGAAACGTGACACCGGGTAATGGGAAGGAAAAACGCTAACTTCCAAAAGATAACCGAAAAGAGGAAAAAATACATTTCTTAAAAAAAATGTCCCTGAGTTCAATGTATGCCGCTAAATTCAGTCTCTGTGAAATATGGTGTGCTTATTATTAATTTGTTTATTTTATAAGGTCCCCAAGTTCCCTGCTGGGGAGTTCATTTGTTTTGTATGCAAAAAAAGAAAGGGGGAAAAAATCCCCAAGTATAACAAGAGACGAACAGTTAGTGCTGATTTTCATTTGCATAAATTTTCATATATTTTAGTGAAAATAATAGCGGAGCCGAGGAGTGCTCTGCTCAGTTGAGGCAGAGGAAAGAAAATCTTAGGGAGCACCGACTCGTAGGAAAGAAGATGGCCATTAACAGATTACAAATATAAATGTAAAGCATTTTTCGACTATTCTTGTGTATAAGGTAAGTCAAATATTACTTGAATTTCCTATACTATCCATACTGGAAGAGAAAGCAATGTGATGTGAACTAGCCTATACCATAGGAAACGTATAGCTTTACGGATTTCTAAACATATATTTTAACGCAATTGATGTCATTTTAGCCCATATGTTATGTCAAACTGCCGACATAAACATTTTCCACCTATAACTCTCACAAAAAAACATGTGTTTTGTTGTTTTTTCCCTTATTTAAACCAAAAATCAATACATGCTTTGTGTTGGCTTTCGCTCCCATGCCTCGCTTTTATAAATAGTGAGCAGACGGTTAAGCTGTGCTGTTTTGTAGTGAATGTCCACTGGAGAAAGTGTAATCAATCAAATTTAAGCAGGATACCCCTTGGTTGAATTCTCTGGAGGAGTCGCATAGGCACCACCGAATATCAAATCGTTTACATAAATCGATCCCATGCTGCTGTAGCAAAGTTTGTTTAAAGTTGAGCAACAATAATGACATAACCCACGACTTTAAGTTTAATCAACGGACTAGAATACGTACGAAAACTTATCGAATGAGAGGCTGTAGCCTATATTTTGCAATTGGCTAAGGCTATGAACCTATAGCCTATTTAGTTCTGGCTTGTGAAATAATGGAGCTATTCCGAAACCATATGTAGCCTATAGGCAATCCTTAAGATAACTGAAATTTAAACGATTATATGCAGATGCAAATATGGACAACAATATTCAGGTTTTCATAAGTCCCCATGGAATGGTCCTCAAGCAAGTCTGCTTCGAACACAATTACACGGACATTTTAAAACTAATACCAGTTGCATAACATGCACTATTTTTCTGACTTCATACTCTTTGTGGTCAGCGTCGAATTTCTTCACTTTCCTGCGTTTTTCTCACGGGTTAACTGTGTGTGCCCTCGCTGTTAAAGATGCCGTCTCGCGCAGCCCGCTAAGACCGTTTGTTTCATTGATGGGGAGGCATTTCTGAACCCAGCCTTTCGGTTGTCATGGTGAGCCGAATAAAAGAGGGAACACTAGTCGCATTAAGCTATATGTTTGTGCACTGGACTCGAGATGAAAGAGCTGTTGAAGCCAATACCATCTAGCATGCCTACAGCCGAGCAAAAGCAACATCTCCGACTCCCCTTCTTCTCGGCACCACGAGATATAGACCCATCTTTACATTGCCAACACTCTCGAATGTGACAGACGCTCCGCTCACCTGTGAGCTATTGTTGCTTTACATGTGAACATTTAATTGAGTTCATTGTTGACTTTAGGTTAGATAAATATTATCTACCAGCAGGTGTCGCGCTTACTCATGATGGCAGGATAGCTTTGGTGAGTAATAGACGCATTATTGTTTTGTTGACTGCGACGCAATTTAAAAAAGACAGACCTGACTAGATAGAATAGAGAAGCTGAATGACACGACATAGGACAATAAAACACAACTATAACAGGGAGGGGAAGAAACCTACTGTATAACTGAGTAACTGGACTCCAAAGGCTTAACACTAAAATATTGTGCAATTACATATTTATGAATTTGTTAATTATATTGCATTACAATAGGCTATACTCTATGTGATGTTCTCACTGATATAAATGTTTAATATTCATGTAAATATTTGAAATATCGCGACAATACTGGGATAGGGAACATAAGTAAGCCGATATGAAACAAAACTAAACCCACATGGCAATCTACTTTTTCCTCGTGCGCTTTTCAGTGCATCACTATAACTTTCTATTTGAATAAGAAATAACCTTGGGCAACCTTTTATCTCGCTGCTTGCTCTACAAATAGCTGTTGTTTCACTTTTCTTTTTTTTTTACGTCATTGCAGAAATTAGGCTACGTTTAGAAAATGCTTATATTATCTTTGAATAACCGCAAACATAATTTTAAGTCAAATATAAATATGCTCAATCAGCATGATACAGGCATAAGGTTAATGACACACATGAACAACATTGCTTTTATTTACAGAGCGAATAGGACGTTAATCAAGTGAAACACATTCTACTTGATACAATATCCTAATGTAGGCCTATATTCAGGACTAGGCCTAGGTATGCAAAAAAACGGGTTAATATGGTTATTATTTGTTATAAACTTGATTCTGCGGGTCATATAGGCCTATAGGTTTGCAGTCAAGCATAAATTAGTTGAATTTCAGTGCACCTCGTCGCTAATCGCTGACATATAATGGAATTGTTACTGTACACAATCAGAAACCCCAACAAATGAGAACAAGACTCTCGAGAACCTGTCTGGGGAATTAAGCTCCTGTGGGTTCCATGCATGCTTGACCAGCCATTCAATTAGCCTGTATCAACCTCAGAGTATCATCATCATCATCATCTTCATCATCATCATCATCATCATCATCACACACTATAGAAATGAAACCACGAGGCAAAATTAATAACACCAACATAATATAATTATTAATTATATTTATAATAACACATAATGATAATTATAATAATAGGTTAATAATGATGATAATAATACTATTATTAATAGGGCTACTTCTATTGATATCGTTCAACACCAAATCCGAAGATATTAGCCTACACAAATTCTTACAGGCCATTTGCGCATAGGCTAGACCTATGTTTGGGTGCATATGCATTTATTTGACTAACGTTTTTAGAGAGGACAGCATATTCTCCATTTCGGTTGGCTCATGTCATCATCTGAGACAACACTTTTACCTTTTAATTAATAACATTTAAGAGCCAACGTCACGACCTTTCTGTCCAATCCATGATTTATGTTAGAAATAGAAACCTTGTACATGCACACTAAGTGTACATAAGAAAAAAAACATTTAAAAAAACAACTACAAGTGGCAATTAAAGTCATACGACAGTCTATTACGGTCTACATTGAATTGGTACAATGGTCATTTTAATTAAAGACCTACTTAAGGTATACATAATTTATTTGCTTCACTTTGTCCATGCACTGACTAATCAGAAAATACGTTAATAACAGACGTTTAGTGTTCATGTCAAGCCTAATGTTGATTTAAAGCTAAATCCAACATGGAGTAGCCTAGGACTAGAACTTTAATGATAATAGATCGAGTTAATTAAACCAGGCACACAGTGAATAACAGCAAGCAGATACAAATATTCTCAATTTGCGACACAGAGTGTATTATAGCCTATTAAAACACCATTTGAAGGCTCAAAGTAAACTACACAGGGAATCTATTTAAATTAATATGTATCTATTATGTACTTACTATGACTGTGATATGTGGTTGTCTCACCTACCTTAAGATTAATGTACTAACTGTAAGTCGCTAAGGATAAGAATATCTGCTATATAACTTAAAAGTATAATGTAAAGTGTAGTTGTTGTAGTCTGATTTTATCGGCTCCCTGTGCATCCCTGACCTGAACAGTGCACCTCTCCTCTCAGGCTGGTGTTTAGATGGAAGGATTAGCTTGGCAAGTCTTCTTCCATGGATCTGTGATGTGCTCTCTCTCTCTCTCTCTCTCTCTCTCTCTCTCTCTCTCTCTCTCTCTCTCTCTCTCTCTCTCTCTCTCTCTCTCTCTCTCTCTCTCTCTCTCTCATCTGCCTAAGACCCATTATTCATAAATATATCAGCTGGCCCTTATTGATTGTGTCTTGTGGATTGGAAATCAATGTAAATGTCATAATTTTCTTTAAATGGATGTCTAGGTAGCTTCCCAGGGAGAATATTAGAGAATACTGTATACGGCATTTATGGTGGTTTGTCTAGTCATCAATGAATTATTCAATGAGAGGGTTTTGTTTGTATCGTCCTGTAATGGCTGTGCTTTTGTTTTTCCACTCTGGAGTTGGACAGTGAGATTGCTGTATTGATCAGTGATAGCAGCAGCATTTTGACATCACCGAAGTGTGCATTTATAGTGTGAAATATTGATCGTGTATCCATTCGACATGATTGGCTCAGACGTGTCGGTATGGAGAAGGGAACGTTCACATATTTCCAGGGTGATATTTGATCATTTTAAGTGCAGTTGCGGATACTCACCAACTGGAGCTGGTGGTAATTGGTAAACGGTTATACACAACTTGACTTCAGGAGGTCTTGAATGTATACCACGGGATAGGGCTGGCTGGAGAGAGATGGGTTTGGTATGGGGTCTGGTCTGGTCTCTGTGAACGCATTCAGGCAGCCCTCTAGACTGGAGATTGACAGAGGGATGGATAGGATAAAGTGTTTTACACACACACACACACACACACACACACACACACACACACACACACACACACACACACACACACACACACACACACACACACACACACACACACACACACACACACACACACACACACACACACACACACACACACACACACAGGATTGGAGAGAGAAAGGTGTGTGTGTGTGTAGGAGGGCCTTTGTCCTAGAGACTCACTCCACAGAGCTCAGGGATGGAAAGAGAGAGCTCTGTCAGCACTGCCCTGGGCTCCTCACCTTCCTGCCTGCAGTCCTGCCTGATCTCTCTGACAGCACTAACACACACACATACATATACACGCACACTCACACACACACACACACACACACACACACACACACACACACACACACACACACACACACACACACACACACACACACACACACACACACACACACACACACACACACACACACACACACACACACACACACACACACACACACACACACACACACACACACACTTGATCTCCCTGACAGTACTCGCACGTCAACAAGGATAACACACTGAAACACCCAGACCTTCATACGCCCACCAATGTTGACGCTAAATTGCACTACACAAGCCAATATTCACTGGAATACAGTATATTGTGTATGCAATAAGTTTACAAATCTTCTGTTGTTTGCATTCTATTAGACTGCATTATGCATGCTAATCAAGACTGATATCATATCATATATTAACTTCAGTAATTATTAAATAAACCAACTAATTCCACATGAAGTCAAATCCCTTTAAAGTAAAGGTAGGAGAGAGAGAGAGCGCGAGAGAGAGAGAGAGAGAGAGAGAGAGAGAGAGAGAGAGAGAGAGTTGCCAGTTCCAGTAGTCGGCTACAGTATATAATGTTGCCATGCAAGTTCAGATTCTGATTTGCCATAGTGGCAGCTTTGTTTTTGTTTGTCAAACAGAAGCGTTCCCTCAGGAGAGGGGTTTGTGACACCTCCCTGCCCGCACAGGATTACATTCATCAAACTCTTTATTTCCCCAGGGGATGCCACCACAAATCACTCCTAAATCCCAATCAAATTGGATAACGGAGGAACTGAGTACTATAAGTCAGCCCTCTGTCTCTTGCTCATTCTGCCAACTTAATGGATCTAGTTCTAACTTTGTGGAACAGTGTGGATGGGGTTTGACAAAGCTACCAACGGCCGAGGTAGGAAGCTGATTTGAAAGGCCCCAAACAACATAATTGAATTGAGCTGTGTTCCTATATCGGATAGAGACATACAAACACAAAACTATCAGAGCACAGTGGACGGTTCACTCAGGATAGAGTTGTACAAATACACTTGTCTGCTGGGCCTCCGTCCACGTGGAATAGAGCTATAAGCCTAGCACACGTCTGTGATGTGAGCTGTGCTGGGCCTATGGTGGAGACACGTCTAGCTAGCAAGACTCATGTAGATTCGAGCCCCTAATGGTAGTCGATTCAAAACTAAACAAACGTTGCAATACCACAAGGAGGACAAAAATATCCATTTAATCTCTTCAGAATTTGGCTAAAGACGACTGTCTAATAAATCGGAGATTGTTTACAGGAAAGCCTGGCCTTGACACAGCAATAAATACTCCCCCCAATATGCTGCCTATTAAAGGTAATACAAATAAAATATCAGAGCTGTAATTTTTCTTCTGTGTTGTTGTGGCGCGCCATGGCACGGTTTCAGTGTTTGATATTCATGAGGGAAATGGGGAGGAAATGTGGCCTCTCTTTACGACTCGGCTGCATTGTAACACAAATTCAGCACTCCTGCCTTCTTTCCAATCAGGGATAAATGATGGCCTCATTGCCGCGCCGCCAGAATGCAATCCTGACACCACCGCACGCACGCACACACACACACACACACACACACACTCACACTTCTGGGAGTGCATGGGAGGTATCAGAGGGGCTGTCTAGGCCTGGCCTCACAGCCTCTTCAGCTGAATGGTTAACATGAGAGATGGACCATACTAGCACCATATGATGCTTATCAAATGACTGATGCTTATTAAATTACTATGATGCTCATCAAATCACTATGATTCGTATAAAATTATTATGATGCTTATCAAATGACCATGATGCTCATCAAATCACTATGATGCTTATAAAATGACTATGATGCTTATCAAATTACCATGATGCTCATCAAATCACTACGATGCTTATCAAATTACCATGATGCTCATCAAATAACTATGATGCTTATCAAATCACTATGATGCTCATCAAATGACCATGATGCTCATCAAATAACTATGATGCTCATCAAATAACTATGATGCTTATAAAATGACTATGATGCTTATCAAATGACCATGATGCTCATCAAATCACTATGATGCTTATAAAATAACTATGATGCTTATCAAATGACTATGATGCTTATCAAATGACCATGATGCTCATCAAATCACTATGATGCTTATAAAATGACTATGATGCTTATCAAATGACCATGATGCTCATCAAATGACCATGATGCTCATCAAATCACTATTATGCTTATAAAATGAGCGGAAACTTCACAGATGTAGTGGGACCCTAGGCTAGATTAACAAGGTTTTATACTAATGCAGTCTATAAAAACATATACTGGTAGACATTCAGTTGCTGTAGTGCCACCATATTTGCATATTATTTTGTGTTCACATTTGCGAAAATACCCTAGACTTATACTGAGTCTGGGTAGTTGATGTTGTTGACTGTGTGTGATATGTGCTATTCATATGAACTTGTGTGGTCATGTTCTGGAGGGAAGTCTGATTTATGTGGACATTATGTGTTGGGCTCTTATGGCCCTGTCCCTGTTCCTACGGAGTCAGATCCATTTGTTTGTAAATGTGTTAACATACATCTTCTGTACCTGTTTCTGCCTCTCTCTCCAGCCTCGAAACACGCACACGCACACTCTCACACACACTCTCACACACACACACACACACACGCACACACACACACACACACACACACACACACACACACACACACACACACACACACACACACACACACACACACACACACACACACACACACACACACACACACACACACACACACACACACACACACACACACACACACACGCAGACACACAGGCACTGCCTCCCTCCCACACACACTCTCTCTCTTCTCCCCTCTCCTTCCCGGTGTGTGTTCAGCAGCAGCATCACAAAAGCTTCTTTGAGAGTGCTGCATGCAGGGTTGTGACTCTCTGAGCGCATGACCACCAGACATTACTCAGCCCTACTGGACTGCACCTCTCTCACTGCACCTCTCTGACTGCACCTCTCTGACTGCACATCTCTGACTGCTCATCTCTGAATGCTCATCTCTGACTGCACCTCTCTGACTGCACCTCTCTGACTGCTCATCTCTGACTGCACCTTTCTGACTGCACCTCTCTGACTGCAGCTCTCTGACTGCACCACTCTGACTGCACCTCTCTGACTGCAGCTCTTTGGGTAGGAGAGGAGAGCTGAGTTCTTGTTGCCAGGCTGGACAGACTCTCTGCTGCTTTTACTGATGACTTCTAGCCTGGTTGGGAACTAGTATTACATGGAAGCCTGGTTGGGAACTAGTATTACATGGAAGCCTGGTTGGGAACTAGTATTACATGGAAGCCTGGTTGGGAATTAGTATTACATGGAAGCCTGGTTGGGAACTAGTATTACATGGAAGCCTGGTTGGGAACTAGTATTACATGGAAGCCTGGTTGGGAACTAGTATTACATGGAAGCCTGGTTGGGAACTAGTATTACATGGAAGCCTGGTTGGGAACTAGTATTACATGGAAGCCTGGTTGGGAACTAGTATTACATGGAAGCCTGGTTGGGAACTAGTATTACATGGAAGCCTGGTTGGGAACTAGTATTACATGGAAGCCTGGTTGGGAACTAGTATTACATGGAAGCCTGCGTTTCATGATTAGACTCCTGTAGCTCATACAACAGTATTAAATGTATACGCTTTTGTGTCAAAGGCTATGTTTTAGCAGTATTATAGTTTGATACTGGAGTCAGGCTAGAGAGGTAATGTTTTTTGCTTAGAGTTTTATAACAGGAAGTGTACTTACGTGTGACTAACTCTACTTCTAAGACTTCCTCAAAATTAGATAGGCCTAATGCATCCTGAATTAAATGGCATATACCCCACACCAGTTAGTTGTTCTATAACTAGAACCTCATGAACAGGGGAGCTTATTGTCGCTGTCTGATGAAAACTTCATCTTCAAAACAGGAACTTTCAGGAAATGTAAAAAAAATTTACGAGCATACAATTATGATAATTCAGAAGCTATTTTGAATAGGTCCTAGAGTGTTCCAGGTACATTGAGAGGAGTTAATACATTTTATAAATGAAAAAAAAATAAAACGAGTTACCACATTTTCATCAGACAGCGATGTTATGATACAAATACTTGCAAAATAACTGATACTATGGCCTTTTATACATGGCATGCAATGTAAACTCACAAACGCTCTAAATCACGTCCCAAAACTTCCCAGACTAGTCATTAGTTCCCTAAACCCCTAAATGTATATGACATTAGAATATTACATAATGTTGTACAAGTCATCTCTCTCCTCCCAGCAGGCAGGACAGGCATCCTCCAGTCTGCCTGTCACTCTTACCGTGTCCTGTACGTAGGCCACTATATGTTCAGATGTATTCATACTTCAGGCTGGGAAATGTATTCTCAAAGCGCTTGAGCAGCTCACGTTGTAAAACACTTTGTTGACCTCGACTGTGTTACTGTTTAACCAAGCACTGCTCTGATGCTATTCCTGGACTGGACTGGACTATACACCCCCTAACCCCCCCCCCTCCCCCCAACACTGACATGTTATTGTTGTTTCTGAAATACTAGCCAAATGGGGACACTATTTGTGTATAAGACGCAAGGTGAAATATGTCTGTTGGAAACATCTTAGTCTATTGAGCTTCTATTCTATGATGTAAGCAACATTGCAACGTAAATCTGGCCAGACAACCACTGTGTCTTAGCCAAGAATAACACACACTGAGAAATTCAGGTTTCCACAAACAGCCAATACATTAACATAGTTTTATAGTTTAGCTTAGCACGGTTTGTAGAGAGATGCTATCGTAACCTAACAAACCTACTGGGGTGTGGCTGAACGCTTGAATAAATGGACTTCTTTTATTTCCAAAAAATATTTTCCAGTTAAAGATGTGCTGCTTTTTCCATTTGATTTTGATCAGATTTTAATGTGAGCCTCTCTCTCCCCCCCCCCCCCCCCCACTCTCTCTCTCTCTCTTTCCACGCAGGAGCACCAGGGTCCCTCTGCCCTCATCACCCCTCCACTCCTGCCCCCATGCCCCCCATGCCCCCCACCCTCCAACCCCCTCCTTCAGAGGTAAGGGCCTCAGTGTGTGTTCTCTCCCCTCCTCTCCCCACCCCAGCAGCGGACACACAACACAAGCGTCTCCCCGGCTTCCGCTTCCTCCACGCTGCTGCACCACTGCTGAAGTATTCACGCTCCAGGCTGTTTTCTTTGAGAGACTATAAAAATATGCAAATGCTATTGTTTAGAGCGAAAAGTAGAGGGTATCTTTCTCCCCGTACACTGCTTGTGTTCCTGGTGAGTATAATGTTCAGAGAGGGCTGAGGGGTTTCCTTCAGTCTTTAGTCTCTCTCTCTCACACACAGACTCACAAATACAGAGCTGGAGATATTAGAAATATTCTCACAGGCAGCCCTTGTCTTTTTCCATTGTGGTCATATTCTTAGAGGGGTTGGTTGGGTTAAATGTGGAAGACACATTTCAGTTGAATGCATTCAGTTGTACAACTGACTAGTATCCCCCCCTTTTCCTTTCCCCTTATAGTCCATCTGTGTAAGAGAGAGAGAGAGAGAGAGAGAGAGAGAGAAAGAGAGAGAGATAGAGAAAAAGAGAGGTATTAGGATGAAATCCAAGCTACACCACGGGTAGTAGCAGCTAGGCAGTCAGGCCTTTATATAAAGTCCCTGAGCAGAGAGAGAGAGAGAGAGAGAGAGAGAGAGAGAGAGAGAGAGAGAGAGAGAGAGAGAGAGAGAGAGAGAGAGAGAGAGAGAGAGAGAGAAAGTAAGTAAGGAGCCACATTTGTAAAGCACTCACGGTCTCCGGCAGGAAGACTTTTTGAAGTGATTATGGAGACAGTTCAGATCAAAGGATTTGACAAGTCTGAGTGCCCGCCAAATACGAGCCGGGCTAATCACGCTGAAGCCCTCCGTACAAGACACCACTGGTCCCTCCAGCTGCTTTGCAAATGTAACGTGACACTTAGGGATAAACAGATTATCAGGGGACATAAGAGAAAAAATCCTCTCAGACTAGTAGAAGTGAAATAGTTTATTTAATGAACTTGGAGACTACCACTGTACTGTACATTGTGGTGTGGAATAATGATTCATTTTCTGTAAAGTCATAATAACCTAATTTACATTATGATATAATATGTTTTGTTACATGAAGGAAGGGTAGTTGTTATGTAGGATGGTATTTGTTATGTAGGATGATATTGAGTTTTTTTTTTTTTTTTGTGTAATCCATGGGCCTAATCTTCCAAACACCTCAAGACATTTTGAAACGTAAGCTCAGGGACATTCTCAAAGTATCTCTCCCGGACTTACTCTCTTTTAAATGGTGTCAAAGTGTTCTAGCATAACTCTTGAGTAAATTCATATGAACAATTTCACTTTATTTCACTCGTACTTTCACTGAGATATTTACATGTATTCTATTCTCAGTAGTATCTTATGCTGCATTCTATCATGACCAAGATAATGTAGAAATCACATTTAACTAATGTATAATTTACAGAATTATTTTGGCACAAAGTGTGTACCTGTAAATTAAATAATGCATATGTGAAAATGTACCATGCAAACACAATAAACAGAACAACCCAACCCTATTTGTGTGTGATCCACTGAGTCCGCCTGGCCAGGGAGTGTCCAGCTGTCCAGTTGTCCAACCAGGGGCCCTCTCCTCTGGGTGACGTCCATCACCAACAGGCCCCCGTGGTTCTGGACGTCCTGGACTCTGGAGAGCCCTCGGACAAACAGACCATTCAGGACGGACGGACAGATGGAACGGTGTCACGAACAGACACTGGACAATGAGGAGGTTGTCGTGATGGTTAGCAGCGCAGATGATCTGTTTTCTCTCACAAGTCCAGCGCTTCAAACTGAACACCCTGCACCCGTCACCATGATCAAGCAACGAGAGAGAGGGAACAAGAGGGAGGGATAGGGAGTGTGGTGAGGGGACAGAAAGACGGGTTCAGAGCTGTTTCCATTCTGAAATGCTGCACTTCACCAACAAGCTGGCTCCTTACTTCAACTCAACACACTTGCTATAATAGATATGTTATTCAACGACATACCACTGCTGCCTCGGCTGACTGCTCTGCAACTACAGCCTACTACGTTGATCGACACCAACCATCATTCTCTCTTAACCACAATGGACATAATACTAGGTCATAATCAGCCTCCAAACAAAGCAGTCTTGGGAGCTGGCGGAATTTTGATTCATATATTTGGTGGAATAAAGTAAAGAAAAGAACCTTCCTCAGTGCCACCCTGACCCCGCCCTATGTGCCCAGTATGTCAATTTGATTGGTCACCACGGAGGGCAGACTGCTATTGATTGGACGGTCATTAGGAGCGGCTGGCGGAGCTGACACGGTTAACACGTGGTCGTAACATCTGACCGCTCTTTAACCAACAGCCATCAACTGACCAATCCAGCCATTGACCCCAGTCATCCCAGCTGTGCCCTGGCAGCAAACCAGTACAGACTGCTGTGGTGGCTGGGCCATCTAATAACAGTAATGTGCCTGTTCAGTCTAGAGATGACTCTTATTTTGACTGTTTATTTAAATAGGGGAAAACAGATGCATCACATTGACATACTGTAAGTAATAATTCATCATTAATAACTGAGTAACAATTATCAGCTGGGTTGTTAGCTTATGACTATTTTCAACATTGTTCTGCCCCGTCTCACTGTAGTTATAACTGTATGGTATTGGTTTATAACATTTTACCTTGATTCTACCATGATTCTACCATGATTCTACCATGATTCTACCATGATTCTACCTTGATTCTACCATGATTCTACCATGATTCTACCTTGATTCTACCATGATTCTACCATGAGTCTACCATGAGTCTACCATGATTCTACCATGATTCTACCATGAGTCTACCATGATTCTACCTTGATTCTGCCTTGATTCTACCGTGTAGAGACATACAGGAATATACATGTATGTTAGGTATTTCTCCATAAAGCAGATGTCTTTTTGCAAGACAGCTGGCAGGTATACAAGCCAATAAAATAGAACAGGTTCAGATATTACCTCCAGGCCTGATGGTGTGTGTGTGTGTGTGTGTATGTGTGTGTATGTATATGTGTGTGCGTGTTCATGTGTATGTTAGTGCTCTCAGAGAGATCAGGTGTGTGTGTGTGTGAGTGTGTGTATGTTATAGCAGTCTGCTATAAAAGCTAGCCTGACTCTCAGATCAGATGTATATTGTTTATTAAACTACATTTCCGATTATCATGTAATATTGCAACAAAAAAAAGTCAAGACAAATATTAGCATAGGCATAATGAATGTGTTTGATTTATTGTTTAATAATGTAAACAGGAACCAACAATAAAGGCTTGTTCGTTTAAATGTGATATTGGTCAGATAGACAAAGGAGTCTTTGTACTGTGATGGGGCAGACTTTGGGAAACAGAGCCATGGTAACACTAAGGAAACTAAACATCCCTGAAAGCACTGGGGAACAAGGGCAGAGGAGCTGCTCTCAACAGTACAGTCTGTCTTCAGTGTGTGTGGTGTGTGTGTCTGTGTGTGGTGTGTGGTGTGTGTGTGTGTGTGTGTGAATGTTGGCTGTGATCAGTGCGTGAATGAGGCGTTTCACTGGACAACGTGACCCCTCCCTCCCTCCCTCCCTCCCTCCCTCCCTCCCTCCCTCCCTCCCTCCATCTCTCTCCTCTCAGAGGGGAAGCCCTGCCAGTGGACATCTGTGGAAATGAGCTCGGCCGTGCAGTGAGTGTGGCGACCCCGCCACTAACCCCACGCTGTTCCCATTGCTCTCACCACTAAATGATATCTACTGTATCCTGCCTGGCTGGGAGGAGGGAGGCCTACCCCCCAACCCTACTCTCTCTGATCACCCAACCTAGTGCATGTGTCAGGAGAGGAACCAGCTACATATTATTGTTATTTAACAGCTACTTTTATCCAAAGCAACTTACCGATAATAGATATATATTTACACATAGTATTTGAGTAGGTAGATTAAGATATGTGACCAATGAAAATATCAGATCCACAAGGTGAAAGGTTTTAAAAAGGTTGAGTTTTTTGTTCTCCTCAAAAGACCATGCTCCACTTCCTCCCTGGAGGAGCCTCCACTGCACTGATGCCTGTGAACTCTGCTGTACGTGTCAAAGACAAATAGTTTGGGCTCTTAACCTTTCAACACCATCCCTGCTCTTCTCTCCTAACTAAAACTCCCATAGTCAGCCAGCACCATTCACAAGCAATCACCAATACACACATCATCCTATCACCACGGCATTCTGTTTCATCCATTATAGATTATTCATAGCCATTGTGTTTTATCCATTATAGATTATTCATAGCCATTGTGGGTGTAGCGCTTTTGACTTTTCACATTGGATCCATTTTGGTGCCTTTTTCTGGTGGGGTTTCATCAGACTGTAATGGAATGTGATGTGAAACTGCATGAGTGTTGAGTTTGAACTCCAGTGCCTTGAGCAACACCCTCTAAGAACAGAGAGGAGAGGAGAGAAGAAGACTATGTTTCCAAACCGCAGACAGGCAGGCAGGCAGGGAGGCAGGCAGCAAAGAGGACTGCACCACACTACACACACTACCCAAACTACCCAGGGAGCATCTGGGGCAGATTGCATGAGAGGCTGTAGGCTTTGAAGGTAGCAGGTAGCAGCTTTTCTCCCCCCACTGCTCTCCAGAGTACAGTGCTGGACCAGAACAGGCTAGGCCTCCCTCCACACAGAACAGGTGGTATTGCTCACTCCAATTTAGCTCAAACCTCCACTTGAAATAGTGCTGCTGTCACAACCAATCTGCACCCGGAGATGGACCGCTGCCTCTGTCGGGGGGAGCATCGAAGCAGACAGGAGGGGAGCGGGGGCGAAGAGGGAGCGGGAGAGGGGGAGCAATGGAGGGAGGGGAGAGGGGGATGCTGTCGAAGGGGAAGCTGCTTCCCCCTCTGCCTACGACAGCAGCATCCTACACACATCCCCTCTCCCTCCCTCCATCCATCCCTCCCTTCCCATGCTCCACCCCCTGCTGAGCTCTTCCTCTCCCCAGCACATGTTCACTGCAGGTCCACTCAGCCAGAACAGCACAAAGAGAGGTCAGGCCAGTCAACAGGTTATTTACCGCAGGGGACCGCTCGCCATCGCCCCAGCCACCGCCCCTCCCGGCCCGCCCCTCCCGGTCCGGTCTCAATCTGTCCCCGAACACACAGGAGGCCATCTGAGTGACTGTCCCCTTGTGACGTCACTGGGAAGATATAACTTTGGTGGAGGTCGGGAATGTTGGTGACTCTCGCTCAAACTTTGTAAGATAGGGTAGGTCAGAGATCCTAAAAATACCTGCGTGTACCCCGTGTTTCATCACACTGCTGAGGATAGAGCTCACGTTACAAACTAAACGAGGCTGGAAGTAGATGAGGAAAGAGAATCGGCAGTGTGTTTGTAGATATAAATTAGGCCTAAATTCTCCTTCTGAGCTTAATTTGATGCATCTCCACAGTGTGCCATAACAACACATCTTTAAGTCTTTGTCAAATGCTGAATATTGCATAGATTTTCATTTTTGTTCACTAATACTTTCATACAGTATTTTTATGATCAACGTGCTTTAAAGGAATACATTTACATATAGGAATGTCTCTCTCTCTCTCTCTCTCTCTCTCTCTCTCTCTCATAATTGTCTTAAGTAGAGGGAGTCACTTCAGAGGTGCATCAGCTGTTAATGCTCCTCTTTATATGGTTTCCTGGGGATCCCTGGGTACTCAGCCAGATCACCCAACACAGTCACCTATCTCTGGGTACTCAGCCAGATCACCCAACACAGTCACCTATCTCTGGGCTTAGAACTGGGGAGGGCACACACACACACACACACACACACACACACACACACACACACACACACACACACACACACACACACACACACACACACACACACACACACACACACACACACACACACACACACACACACACACACACACACACACACACACACACACACACTCACACAGGAAACAGAGGATTAGGATGCACACTAAAATAGTTAAGAGTGTTTTTTTCTTAGAGAGTGTTTGTTTAAAGGATTTTTGTTTTAGCCTGCAGCTATAGCTGACTTGGATGATGTTGAGTTATTTTTCATGAAGAAGGGAAGCGACTGCTTTAGCTGAATGTTAATTTACAAACAACTTCAATGATACTGTCTGTAGTCACTCCATTTTCTCCCTCTAAATACATTTTTTCAACAACAAAAAACAAACGACATAGCTGATTGGATTGCACAGTATACTTACAAAGACCCTCCCCCTCAGTCCTGCCGGGGTCAATAAGGTCTTATATACTATTTGTGAAACTACAGATTGTGCCTTTACACCAACATGGCTACATACAGTTGAAGTCGGAAGTTTACATACACTTAGGTTGAAGTCATTAAACACATTTTTCAACCACTCCACAGATTTCATGATAACAAACTATAGTTTTAGCAAGTCGTTTAGGACATCTACTTTGTGCACGACACAAGTAATTCTTCGAACAATTGTTTACAGACAGATTATTTCACTTATAATTCACTACATCACAATTCCAGTGGGTCAGAAGTTTACATACACTAAGTTGACTATAGTTTGGAAAAATCCAGAAAATTATGTCATATATAATTATAATATGTTTCTGATAGACTAATTGACATAATTTGAGTCAATTGGAGGTGTAACTGGGGATGTATTTCATGGCCTACCTTCAAACTCAGTGCCTCTTTGCTCGACATCATGGGAAAATCAAAATAAATCAGCCAAGACCTCATAAAAAAATGTGTAGACCTCCACAAGTCTGGTTCATCCTTGGGAGCAATTTCCAAACGCCTGAAGGTACCACATTCATCTGTACAAACAATACCGCTCAGGAAGGAGACGCATTCTGTCTCCTAGAGATGAACGTACTTTGGTGCGAAAAGTGCAAATCAATCCCAGAACTACAGCAAAGGACCTTGTGAAGATGCTGGAGGAAACAGGTACAAAAGTATCTATATCCACAGTAAAACGAGTCCTATATTGACATGAAAGGCCGCTCAGCAAGGAAGAAGCCACTGCTCCAAAACCGCCATAAAAAAGCCAGACTACGGTTTGCAACTGCACATGAGAACAAAGATTGTACTTGAGAAATGTCCTCTGGTCTGATGAAACAAAAATAGAACTGTTTGGCCATAATGACCATCGTTATGTTTGGAGGAAAAAGGGGGAGGCTTGCAAGTCGAAGAACACCATCCCAACCATGAAGCACAGGGGTGGCAGCATCATGTTGTGGGGGTGCTTTGCTGCAGGAGGGACTGGTGCACTTAACAAAATAGATGGCATCATGAGGAAGGAAAATTATGTGGATATAATGAAGCCATCAGACATCAGTCAGGAAGTTAAAGCTTGGTTGCAAATTGGTCTTCCAAATGGACAATGACCCCAAGCATACTTCCAAAGTTGTGGCAAAATGGCTTAAGGACAACAAAGTCAAGGTATTGGAGTGGCCATCACAAAGCCCTGACCTCAAACCTATAGAAACTTTGTGGGCAGAACTGAAAAAGCGAGCAGTAAGGAGGCCCACAAACCTGACTCAGTTATACCAGTTCTGTCAGGAGGAATGGGCCAAAATACACCCAACTTATTGTGGAAGGCTACCTGAAACGTTTGACCCAAGTTACACAATTTAAAGGCAATGCTACCAAATACTAATTGAGTGTATGTAAACTTCTGACCCACTGGGAATGTCTTAAAATAAAGTGGTGATCCTAACTGACCTAAGACAGGGAATTTTTACTAGGTTTAAATGTCAGGAATTGTGAAAAACTGAGTTTAAATGTATTTGACTAAGGTGTATGTAAACTTCCGACTTCAGCTGTACTAGATGTGTCCTTCAGAGTTCTGAGTGTTTGGACCAGTGGAGAGGACGCTGGTCTCTTATCCTCTGGCTTCAAACAGAGCTGAAATGGAGTTCTAGTCACTTTGGTGCTAACATGACTAACTGGCCCCAATGCGTGAAGCCTGTGTGTGTTTGTGTCTAAAAAAAAAACTGGGTCCTTTAAAGGAACTGTTTTCCAGTGGATTAGAAGAAAGTGTGTGTGTGAATGTTTTGTGTTTATTTTAGTGAATTTCAGAGTAATCTTCTCAGTCCTTCGGCACGGTATTAGTTACTGTCTCTGTACTTATGAGGGTGTTTGTGTGTGTGTGTGTGTGAGTGTGTGTGTGTCTATGCTGTCACCTAAACCCAGGCGTTAAGGAGAAGTCATGCACCACCCTCGGTAAACAGTCATCTGGAGGTGACAAATGAAAGAGCTAGATGGCCAGGATTAATGAAGGAGCCCTAACACCACACAATTAAACCTCTCTGGGCTAGCATTTTTCACTCCTGTCCCCCCCCCCCCCCCCCCCATCTCTCTCTCTCTCTCTCTCTCTCTCTACCCCGAGGAGCTCCTTCACTCTCAGCAGCGTGTTTGTTTTAATTATTTTTCCATATGCAAATGTATTTTTCTTTAATTGCTGTGAAGCAAGTTGTGGGTCGGGGAGAAGAACAAGGAGGAAGAACACAGTCGTTATGGATTCGTCAGCAGCCATCTTTGGGAGAGCCGTCACCATTACACGGAGTAATCAATCGGCTGGCGTACATTAGCCCCTGTTCTATCAGGAGGAGAAGTGTTTAATGTGCCCTTACTACATCAATCAGAGAGAGAGGGAGGGACGGAGGCACGGAGGGACGGAGGGACGGAGGCACGGAGGGAGGGGAAAGGAAAGGGGGGTAGAAGTGGGAGGAGAGGTCAGGGGGAGAGACAGCCAACTCTCATGCTGTAATCTTACACACTACAGACAGGTTACAGACAACACACTACAGACAACACATTACAGACATGTTACGGACAACATGCCACAGACAGATTATGAACAACACACTACAGACAACACACCACAGACAGATTACAGACAACACACTACAGACAGGATACAGACAACACATTACAGACAGGTTACAGAAAACACATTGCAGACAGGTTACAGACAACACATTGTAGACAGGTTACAGACAACACACTACAAACAGGTTACATACAACACATTGCAGACAGGTTACAGACATGTTACAGACAGGTTACATACAACACACTACAAACAGGTTACAGACAACAAATTGCAGACAGGTTACAGACATGTTACAGTCAGGTTACAGCCAACACACTACAGATAGGTTACAGACAGGTAACAAACATGTTATAGATAGGTTACAGACAGCACACCACAGATAGGTTACAGACAACACACTACAGCGCATCAATGACTGCTCACAACCTCACCCACACACGTCCTTCTCTTCAATTACACTGATTGCTTTCATTGACACAGTATGACCTGATAACATCTCCTCTCAGGTTGTGCATTTCTGTACCTTGGTGTGTGTGTGTCAGCTTCTGTGTTTGTGTGTCTGTGTGTTCGTGTTTCAGCATATGTATGTGATTGTGTCTGTTCCTCTCTGTTCTCAGGAGCATAGTGTGCTTGGCTCTGACCAGAGATGATAGGTGTTTCTCATAGGAGTGAAGAGAGACAGCATAACACACTCTGTAACCACAATGGACGTCTTAATTAACTTCCAATGAGGGCTGTGTGTGTGTGTGTGTGTGTGTGTGTGTGTGTGTGTGTGTGTGTGTGTGTGTGTGTGTAGTGATGGCTCTGTGGCTGAATCCCAGAGGCCTTGTTTTGTGATCTGAGTAGAGATCCATACATGAAACAGCCCATATCTGTACAGCAGCACCACTCTCCATGTTTAGTAGGGCCTGTATTGTATCTGTACAGCTGCACCACTCTCCATGTTTAGTAGGGCCTGTATTGTATCTGTACAGCTGCACCACTCTCCATGTTTAGTAGGGCCTGTATTGTATCTGTACAGCTGCACCACTCTCCATGTTTAGTAGGGCCTGTATTGTACCTGTACAGCTGCACCACTCTCCATGTTTAGTAGGGGCTGTATTGTATCTGTACAGCAGCACCACTCTCTATGTTTAGTAGGGCCTGTATTGTTGCCTGACATAATCACACACACACACTGGTGGGTAAGGATTGTCCACCCAAAAACTATCCTTTGGTATTAGTTTCATAATTCCATTGTTGATATAGTCCCAAAATGTTTTGCATGTCTGCAATCAAGTTTTCAAAATATATAACTTTCATGATACAGAAATACTGTATAGCTGTATGATGCACAATACATCATACCTGCTGTATTTCTGTATTTTGAAAGTTATATATCTATTTTGCATGTCAATGAACTAATGAAACAAATACCAACATATCGTTTTGGCGTGGAATTGTTCAAGTCAGGTAAATAATTCTGGACTTATTCCAAGCAGTTGGGAGAGAAATTATATAAATTTCACATAAGCCAAGGGAGCATTTTTATCCAAATTGGTAATTTCATTACAATGAGTTACTGTGAATGTTATTACTGAGTAATTACCATGTGGTTAACGTATAACTTAACTTATTTTCAAATAAGAAAACTGATTTCAGTGTGTTAAGAAGGTATCCAACAATATGTGAGAGTACAGTGAATTCCCTTCACCCTCAAAGACAGGATAAAAAACCCTCCAAGTTATTCAGCTAATCCATCTTGACAAGACTGAGGCTCCATCACGTCGACCTCTCTCTCAACCACCTCCACACACACACACACACACACACACACACACACACACACACACACACACACACACACACACACACACACACACACACACACACACACACACACACACACACACACACACACACACACACACACACATTTCTCCCTCTCACTTTCTCCATCTCTCTCTCTCTCTCTCTCTCTCTCTCTCTCTCTCTCTCTCGCTGTGTCAGAAGCTGCTCCACTCTAGACAGGCTGATTAGGGGTAGAGGAGGAGGAGGAGGAGGAGGGGAGAAAGGGAGGAGGAGGAAAGGAGAAGAAGGAAAGGGAGGAGGAGGAAAGGGAGGAAGAGGAATACACAGCTGAGGCCCAGCCCAAGGGCTAGTGTGTGATTCTGGGCTTGGGCTGACTACTGACTATTTCCACTTCATCTGTAGTGTTCACCTTATCCACCAGCCACATATCACCCCTCAACCCCCCAAAACCCCACAATGCATCTCAGCTGTAGGAGAACAGGGGGTGTGTGGGGCTAAATGTACAAGGTTACTGATGAAATGGGAAGAGGTGTAGACAATGGTATTGAGTACTGTAAGGGTATGTATGGTATTGAGTACTGTAAGGGTATGTATGGTATTGAGTATACTGTAAGGGTATGTATGGTATTGAGAATACTGCAAGGGTATGTAAGGTACTGAGTATACTGTAAGGGTATGCATGGTACTGAGTATACTGTAAGGGTATGTATGGTTTTGAGTATACTGTAAGGGTATGTATGGTATTGAGTATACTGTAAGGGTATGTATGGTATTGAGTATACTGTAAGGGTATGTATGGTATTGAGTATACTGTAAGGGTATGTAAGGTATTGAGTATACTGTAAGGGTATGTATGGTACTGAGTATACTGTAAGGGTATGTATGGTATTGAGTATACTGTAAGGGTATGTATGGTATTGAGTATACTGTAAGGGTATGTATGACATTGAGTATACTGTAAGGGTATGTAAGGTATTGAGTATACTGTAAGGGTATGTATGGTACTGAGTATACTGTAAGGGTATGTATGATATTGAGTATACTGTAAGGGTATGTATGGTACTGAGTATACTGTAATGGTATGTATGGTATTGAGTATACTGTAAGGGTATGTATGGTATTGAGTATACTGTAAGGGTATGTATGGTATTGAGTATACTGTAAGGGTATGTAAGGTATTGAGTATACTGTAAGGGTATGTATGGTACTGAGTATACTGTAAGGGTATGTATGATATTGAGTATACTGTAAGGGTATGTATGGTACTGAGTATACTGTAATGGTATGTATGGTATTGAGTATACTGTAAGGGTATTTAAGTATCAAACACGTACACTGAGTGCTCGTTCCATGACAGACTGACCAGGTGAATCTAGGTGAAAGCTATAATCCCTTATTGATGTCACTTGTTAAATCCACTTTAATCAGTGTAGATGAAAGGGAGACAGGTTAAGGAAGGATTGTTACAATTGAGTTATGGATTGTGTATGTGGGCCATTCAGAGGGAGAATGGGCAAGACAAAATATTTAAGTGCCTTTGAACGGGGTATGGTAGTAGGTGTCAGGGGCACTGGTTTGTGTTAAGAACTGCAACTGCTGGGTTTTTCACGCTCAACAGTTTCCTGTGTGTATCAAGAATGGTCCACCATTCAAAGGACAGCCAGCCAACTTGAAACAACTGTGGGAATCATTGGAGTCAACATGGTCCAGCATCCCTGTGGAATGCTTTCGACACCTTTTAGAGTCCATGTGCCTGACGAATTGAGGCTGTTCTGAGGGCAACTCAATATTAGGAAGGTGTTCCTAATGTTTGGTAAACTCAGTGTATATCCATGTAGTATGTGTCTGTGTGTGTCTGTGTGTGTGTGCATGTGTCTGTGTGTCTGTGTGTTTGTGAGTCTGTGTGTGTCTGTGTGTGTGTGTGTGTGTGTTATGTTGTGTTATGGTGTGTTGTGTTATGGTGTGATGTGTTATGGTGTGTTGTGGTGTGTCTTGGTGTGTCTTGTTGTGTAGTGTTCTGTTATGGTGTGCTGTGTTATGGTGTGTTGGGGTGTGTCTTGGTGTGTCTTGGTGTGTCTTGCTGTGCAGTGTAATGTTATGATGTGTTATGTTATGGTGTGTTGTGTTATGGTGTGGTGTGTTGTGTTGCATTATGGTGTGTTGTGTTATGGTGTGGTGTGTTGTGTTGCATTATGGTGTGTTGTGTTATGGTGTGTTGTGGTTTGGTGTGATATGATGTGTTATGGAGTTGGTGTTGTGTCATGTGTTATGGTGTGTTGTGTTATGGTGTGTTGTGTTATGTGTTATATTGTGTTATGGTGTGTTGTGTTATGTGTTATGGTGTGTTGTGTTATGGTGTGTTGTGTTATGGTGTGTTGTGTTATGTGTTATGGTGTGTTGTGTTATGGTGTGTTGTGTTATGTGTTATGGTGTGTTATGGTGTGTTGTGTTATGTGTTATGGTGTGTTGTGTTATGTGTTATGGTGTGTTGTGTTATGGTGTGTTGTGTTATGTGTTGTGGTGTGTTATGGTGTGTTGTGTTATGTGTTATGGTGTGTTGTGTTATGTGTTATGGTGTGTTGTGTTATGGTGTGTTGTGTTATGTGTTATGGTGTGTTATGGTGTGTTGTGTTATGTGTTATGGTGTGTTGTGTTATGTGTTATGGTGTGTTGTGTTATGTGTTATGGTGTGTTGTGTTATGGTGTGTTGTGTTATGGTGTGTTGTGTTGTGGTGTGTTGTGTTATGGTGTGTTGTGTTGTGGTGTGTTGTGTTATGGTGTGTTGTGTTATGGTGTGTTGTGTTGTGGTGTGTTGTGTTATGATGTGTGTGTGTCCAGGACCAGAGCTTTAGTACTGATGCTCGTAGAGGAAGAGGAGGCTGGGCTTCAAAGGGATTACCAGCTGTAGATTAACGTTGACACACACACACACACACACAGTGAGGAGTACTAAGCCATGCATCCCGTCCAGAGGAGTCCCTAGCCTGGTTGGCCTACAGAGGCTGCCCTGGGAGTCCCCTCAATGACTGGATCAATCCCCCCACTGCCCCAGCCCTACCTGTCCCTGTCCATGTCCTCCAGGCCCTCTCCCTGCAGACTGCACACTGTGTTAGCCCCTCATAACATCCAAAATAGAATTAGAGTCCTCCTGAGAGGAGAAGTGTGACCACTGCTGAACATGCTTTAGCACGGTGCTGTCCAGTGGGGCAAGCACACAAAGCCAAACAAACAGACACACACACACACACACATACACACACACAAACACGCACACAGCACACACACACACACACACACACACACACACACACACACACAGACACACACACACACACACACACACACACACACACACACACACACACACACACACACACACACACACACACACGCACACACGCACACACGCACACACGCACACACACACATACACACACACACACATAAACACGCACACACACAAACACACACACACGCACACACGCACACATGCACACACGCACACACACACATACACACACACACACACATAAACACGCACACACACAAACACACACACACACACACACACGCACACACACAGGCTGCCAAGCGAGGGGCTGTAATCTGCAGTAATGCCACTCACCCTGGGTACAGTGCTTGAGCTCTGCCAGTGGCCACACATCAGACACTGCTTCCTGCAGCCCACCCTCTGGGTTTGGTAGTTAGCCAATGCCCTGTCCTGGAGTTAAATTGACTTCTCCATCAGTAGCTACTGCAAATCAGGCTCTCCTATGGTATGTGGGAATAGAAAATACACAGAACCCACGTTCCTATTTAAGGCCACTTTGCCAGCCCTGATAATATAGGCATGGAATGGAGGAAGGCTGCATTTCTTAACTATTCATACAAGCCATAGAGGAAGTGCAGTTGAGCGTAACTCACAGCCCATACAGCATCATCGACTAGATTCTTCCTGAGCGGACGGTCATCAGGGATGGAATATAATTACATTGACCGAAATATTTGACTAAAACATAATAATTTCAAACCTTTGCTTACATTTGTAACTAAACACGTCTCTCTATTATGTGTGGGAATACTTAAGAACAGATTTCCAAAATTAAAATCACTTGGAGCTGATTTCCTAGTGTAGCAGTCTTAAAGAAAGAAAATGTATGAATGTTTTTGCTCAGAAAACTTGGGGGGCCAAATAAAACCCCAGCGTGCCGCCAGTTGGGGAACCCTGTTATAGAGTGCAAGACTGTGAGTCATTAGAAAGGACTGTAGTGCTGCTGCAGTGTAGTGGAGGTCAGCTGTGGCATATGGCATTGGAGCTGAGTAGCCATGACAGTACGGAGCAGAGAGGACCCTGGGAGAAGACATGCCAGCTGGCCACACATGAGACAACGCCCGATGGAGGCTCCACTGGAGACTAAACTGCTGAGGGATGGCAAGAGGGAGGGAGGGAGGGAGGGAAAGTGGGAAGGATGTAGAGGAGGAAGTAAGGTAGAAAGTGAGGCAGTCAAGGTATGGAGCAAGGGAGAGAGGGAGGGAGGGAGGAAAAAGAGGTAGGAAGGAGAGAGAGTGAAAGAGGAAGTCAGTGGAGAGAAGGAGGTAGAAGGGGGAAGAGTGAGGTTGTTTACACAGCTCATCCAGAAGTCCAGATGGTCTGAGGGGAGCGTGGCAAGTGGCTTTCTAGGGAGTCTAGTAGTCTGACACAAACACCTCCACCCGGCCATGTCTGTGTGTGTGTGTGTGTGTGTGTGTGTGTGTGTGTGTGTGTGTGTGTGTGTGTGTGTGTGTGTGTGTGTGTGTGTGTGTGTGTGTGTGTGTGTGTGTGTGTGTGTGTGTGTGTGTGTGTGTGTGTGTGTGTGTGTGTGTGTGTGTGTGTGTGTGTGTGTGTGTGTGTGTGTGTGTGTGTGTGTGTGTGTGTGTGTGTGTGTGTGTGTGTCTTTCTGTCTGTCTCATATAAGGCTACAAAGTGGTGCAGTGGTCTAAGGCACAGCATCTCAGTGTAAGAGGTGTCACTACAGTCCCTGGTTCAAATCCAGACTGTATTACATCCGGCTGTGATTGGAAGTACCATTGGGCGGCACACAATTTGTCCAAGTTTGGCCGGGGTAGGCAGTCATTGTAAATAACAATTTGTTATTAACTGACTTGCCTAGTTAAATAAAGGTTAAAAAATAAATAAATAAAACCATTGTGTGCTAACCATTTGAGGGATGCTAGATACTTGCTCAGACAGAGTATGAGTGGATACGTCCTCATCTATAGACAATAGTGTGTTCTCTCTCTTCATATCTTAATGGGACATATATTCCACTACTTACTGCCACTTAATGCTCGTCTGTCTACTGATCTTGATAGCTAGGATGCCACGTATCTTTCTTGGGGGAATTTCTCCCTTGTCTTTTAGGAAATTAGATAAAATAAAGGATGGGGGTTTTGGAGTCTGGGGCGGTTACCCTGACGCTCCCTCTGCAAAGCTCTCTGGGATATGTGGGTGCCTCTGGACTCAGGGGCAAGAGGGTTCCCCCTATGGGGGAGGGGGATGGGGAGAGAGAATAGGGGAAGAATCGCCCTTCACAGTCACCTCAGCCGCTGGCCCTAAGGGTCTGCTTCAGAGGAACACAGCAGCATTTTTACTGGCCCTGGTTGACATGAATGAAATGTATTGCTTTATAGGTTATATATATGAAGAGGAGGTGAAAGACCCATCACCCATCTTCCCTGCTCTCTCTCTTTACCTCTCTCTCTCTCTCTCTCTTTACCTCTCTCTCTTTACCTCTCTCTCTCTCTCTCTCTCTCTCTCTCTTTCTCACCCTTCATGCACTTGAAAGCCTGTCTCAGGTCAAAGCTGAGATAATGGTCTCCTCTCTCCCCCCTCTCTCTCCTCCCTCTCTCTGTCCCCCTCTACACCCATCTGGGAGAGAGAGAGGAGGACACATTTCCATTCCAGTCACATCTCTCTCTCTGTGCTGGCCACCAGTGACAGCGTCACACACACCTCCATCCGTCACATTTACATTTCAAACTGCCAACTCTTCAACCAGCCATTCATTATTTAGCAGCCCTTGGCCAAAGTGGAGAGAGCTTCATCTTCTTATTCCCCCACTCCTACCTCCTGCTTGGCCCCTTTCATAGCAAACCCCTTGGTTTCCTGTGTATGAATACTCTTGGTTCTTTTGCAGTCTGGATGTTGATAGTATTGTTCAGTGTCAAAGTAACAGTATAGGTTGGCAGGAGAGCAATGACTGAGGTATAGTTAGTTACTAGTTAGTCCTAAATTTAATATGAGATTGTAAAGCAGGCTAAAACTGAGATTATATGGCAGGTTAAAAATGAGATTATATGGCAGGCTAAAACTGAGATTATATGGCAGGTTAAATCTGAGATAATATGTCAGGTTAAAATTGAGATTATATGACAGGCTAAAATTGAAATTCTATGGCAGGTAAAATCTGAAATTCTATGGCAGGTTAAAACTGAGATTGTATGGCAGGTTAAAACTGACATTATATGGCAGGTTAAAGCTGAGATTTCTGCTCTGTACTGTACTCTTCCTCAGAGAGGCTGTATCAATGTTAAATGTCGACTGTGTGTCTCTCTGGCCCAAGGTGTGAGAGAAGAGGTGTAGGGAACAGATGAGAAGACAGAGAGAGAGAGAAAGAGAGAGAGGGAGCGAGAGCGAGAGAGAGAGAGAGAGAGAGAGAGAGAGAGAATGAGAGAGAGAGAGAGAGAGAGAGAGAGAGAGAGAGAGAGAGAGAGAGAGAGAGAAGAGAGAGAGAGAGAGCGCGTTGGTACCTGATTGGCACATATCTGGCGTGTGAATGTGTGTGTGAACATAGTTACAGTTGTGTGTGCAATATGTGTCTACTGTATGTATGCATACAGGGTGTGAATACGTACCAATGTGTATGATGTGTAAGCAAGGTGATGATCAACTGGGTTCCCTAAACTGCCTCCATGACTAAGTCAAAGCTACCAAGCCTGATGGAGACTGAAGATGATGTCACCCCTACAGGTACAGTACATCACCCCAGAGCCTAGGGTTGTTTACCACACCCACCCACCTCCTCCAACTACACATGTGTATGAGGAGGAGTAAGCCGGAGGGCTCCCAAGTGGCGCAGTGATCTAAGACACTGCACCAAATCAAATCAAATGTTATTTGTCATATGCGCTGAATACAACAGGTATAGACCTTACAGTGAAATGCTTACTTACAAGCCCTAACCAACAATGCAGTTCAAGAAAGAGTCCAAATAAAATTAAATAATAAAAAGTAACACAATAAAATAAAAATAACATTAACGAGGTTATATACAGGGGTACCGGTACCGAGTCATTGTGCGGGGGTACAAGGTAGTTGAGGTAATTGAGGTAGTATGTACATAGGGGTAAAAGTGACTAGACAATCAGGATAGATAATAAACAGAGTAGCAGCAGCATATGTGAAGAGTGGGAAAGAGTGTCTATGTGTGAGTGTGTGTGGCGTCAATATGCTTGTGTGTGGGCGTATGTTGTGTGTGCGTGTATATGTGTTTTGGAGTGTCAGTGTAGTATGTGTGAGTGTGTGAGTAGAGTCCAGTGAGTGTGTGTTGGAGTGTCAGTGTAATTCTGTATGTGTGAGTGTGTGGGTAGAGTCCAGTGAGTGTGTGGGTAGAGTCCAGCGAGTGTGTGGGTAGAGTCCAGCGAGTGTGTGGGTAGAGTCCAGTGAGTGTGTGGGTAGAGTCCAGTGAGTGTGTGGGTAGAGTCCAGTGAGTGTGTGGGTAGAGTCCAGTGAGTGTGTGGGTAGAGTCCAGTGAGTGTGTGGGTAGAGTCCAGTGAGTGTGTGGGTAGAGTCCAGTGAGTGTGTGGGTAGAGTCCAGTGAGTGTGTGGGTAGAGTCCAGTGAGTGTGTGGGTAGAGTCCAGTGAGTGTGTGGGTAGAGTCCAGTGAGTGACTATGCGTAGATAATAGACAGCGGGTAGCAGCAGTGTAAATAGTCCGGGTGGCCATTTGATTAATTGTTCAGGAGTCTTATGGCTTGGGGGTAGAAGCTGTTAAGAAGCCTTTTTGACCTAGACTTGGCGCTCCGGTACCGCTTGCCATGTGGTAGCAGAGAGAACAGTCTATGACTGGAGTGACTGGAGTCTTTGACAATTTTTTGGGCTTTCCTCTGACACTGCCTAGTACAGTGGTCACCAACCTTTTCTGAGTCAAAATGCAAACCGAGATCTACCGCTCTGATTTTTTTTTTAACATGACTTAAATAACGTAAGCATATGCAAAAAAACAGTACTGTAGCTTGAATTGCCCAGACAATACAAAGTTGTTTGGGCCATTTAAAAAAAATCACATTTAACAATCTGAGGTAGGTTTCGCTGGTAATAGATCCGTTGTTGTATTATTTGCAGGGCTTAGCTGAGCGACTTTACATTTATTTTAAGGGGCTGATGCTGCCGGCATCTGATGGTCAGTCAGCAGAGGGAGAGAGCAGCAGACTGAGGGTCCGCCTCTCAACATCCCTCCGCTCTCCATTTCCTCCCCTGACACTGACCAAAAAGGGACATCGCCTTCCAGCTGATGGCAAAACTCGAGTCGCACCGCATTATTTCTGCCTCATGCAGAAATTCATGTTGTTACTCCTATGAACAGAGAAAGTGTAATATTCCTATTAAAAAAGACGCGGAATTGAATTGAATTAATAACAACAACACAAGCCAATCGCTACACTGTCCTACTCAGTCATTACTGCTGCAGTGCTTCTTGTAGTGCTAAATGGAAATAGGAAGAACACACATTTGTTGAATACAAAGTGTTGACAGTGCTGAGTAAGAACTTAAACATGAACTCACTCATGCAAACAGCAGCTCTTTGCTGTATTTGTTGACAGTCTCTCTCTAGTCATGGTTTTAAACGTTTTGAAATCTCACAGTATTAACTTTGCTGTAGCTTTCTTTTATGGCTGTAACGTTACTGCAGACATGGTAATCTGGGCCTACCCTTACCACCTGGGGGCGGCCCGTCAGGAAGTCCAGGATCCAGTTGCAGAGGGCGGTGTTTCGTCCCAGGGTCCTTAGCTTAGTGATACGTTTTGTAGGCACTATGGTGTTGAACACTGAGCTGTAGTCAATGAACACCATTCTCACATAGGTGTTCCTTTTGTCGAGGTGGGAAAGGGCAGTGTGGAGTGCGATTGAGATTGCGTCATCTGTGAATTGGATTAAGATTGAGACCTACTACACCGGCTCTGACGCTTGTTGGATGTGGCAGGGCTTGAAAACTATTACGGACTACAAAGGGAAACCCAGCCCCAAGCCGCAAGCCGCAAGCTGCAAGCCGCAAGCCGCAAGCCGCAAGCCGCAAGCCGCAAGCTGCCCAGTGACCTACCAGATGAGCTAAATGCCTTTTATGCTCGCTTCGAGTCAAGCAACACTGAAGCATGCATGAGAGCACCAGCTGTTCCAGACGACTGTGTGATAACGTTCTCGGTATCCCATGGGGCGGTGCACAATTGGCCCAGCGTCGTCCAAGTTTGGCCGGTGCGGGCCGTCATCGTAAATAAGAATTTGTTCTTAACTGACTTGCCTAGTTAAATACAAAACAAATAAATAAAATAAAAATGCTATAATATTGTCTGACCAACTCAGAGAGTCAGAGATGACTACAGCTGTAATCTGTTACAGTGTTAGGAGGTGAACAAATACAAACAGCGGTCGGCAGCAGTTCTAGTGACCGTAGAGTGTTTAGTGACCACAGTGTATGTATAGTGTGTAGTGACCACAGTGTGTGTATAGTGTGTAGTGACCACAGTGTGTGTATAGTGTGTAGTGACCACAGTGTGCGTAGTGTGTGTAGTGACCACAGTGTGTGTATAGTGTGTAATGACCACAGTGTGTGTATAGTGTGTAGTGACCACAGTGTGTGTGGAGTGTGTAGTGACCACAGTGTGTGTATAGTGTGTAGTGACCACAGTGTGTGTGGAGTGTGTAGTGACCACAGTGTGTGTATAGTGTGTAATGACCACAGTGTGTGTATAGTGTGTAATGACCACAGTGTGTGTGGAGTGTGTAGTGACCACAGTGTGTGTATAGTGTGTAGTGACCACAGTGTGTGTGGAGTGTGAGGGTGGCCCAGGTCAACACTTATAATGCATAACATTAGACTATAAATGCACTCTGTTACTCCTAGTGTCCTGACTTGTGTGTTAGTGTCTAATAAACAGGCCAGTAAACGGCTGGTAAAAGGGTCCTGTTGAATGGCCAGCTGCAGCACCTTTTAACAGTTTTAACAGACAAACATGACAACACATCCAAGACCTTTCGCTCCTATACACACCCCTCCATGAGGGGGCTGAGATGCACTTCTCTACACGCTCATGTCAGCTCACTTTCATCCCCCTTTTAGTTTGTTTAATCAATCAATCAGTCACGATCTGTATATAATCGTGACTGACCAATGTAGTGAAATCCTACTGCAGCCTGTAGCCTATGAAGTAAAACTAAGTATAAAGTTATATAAATCTAATAGAGGGTCAAAAGGTTTTCGGTCCACAGATCAACTCCTACATGTAAATCCATTTTGTGTCAGTATTCAAATAAAAATATATAAATAGGGCAAATAATCTGAGGGTCTGAGGTTGTTGAAATCTCATGCTAATAACCTGCAATTGGTCAATCAAAAATACCTCCAGGCCTCTCACAACATAAATATTCAGAAACAAAATACTCAACCAACACAGGTCTCATTTTAGGCCAAACAGGAGAAGGATTCAAATCAATTATGGGGTTGCCCTGAAAAAACAGTGGGTTGGACCAAATGTCTGCCGTTTCCAGCTACAATAGTCATTTACAACATTAACAATGTCTACACTGTATTTCTGATCAATTTTATGTTATTTTAATGGACAAAAAAATTGCTTTTCTTTAAAAAACAAGGACATTTCTAAGTGACCCCAAACCTTTGAACGGTCGTGTAGGTGGGTGTCATCCTCCATTGAAGTAAAGCATTACATCCGCTCAGTCACACCAATCAGAACCCACCGTGTGTAGACAAAATGCCCCACTTCTACCACTAGAGGAATGCACTGCAGTCTGCTGGGTTGTGCTGTGAAGGATTGTGGGATTGCTGTGCCAAGCCACTTGGCGTGGGCTGCCGTGGTTGGCTGCTGCCATGGTGATGAAGCGGTCTGATGTTCCATCCAGCAGACCCCTCTCCTCCTCGCCTTGCGGGGTGAACTTCGACAACACACCTTGGCCACACTTCCTAGCTGCTGTGCCACTCACTCCCCCCCCCCCTCCCCCTCTCTCCCCTCCTCCCATCTACTGGCCATTGACAGATGTGTGTACTAGTCTCTGCCTAGGCAGGTACACAGCCACCTGCTGCAGTGGATTTGAAGAAGGGAGTATATTTTAATCCAAATTCAAGAATTGGAAGATCATAACTAAAAATAAAAGGCAACCTTCATTTTGGATTGAAATTGAAATTAATATCCTGAGATTCGTGAATTGATTTGTGAATTGAGATTGAATTGATTCCTGAATTGAGATGGAATTGATTACTGAATTGAATCCTGAACTGATTCCTGAATTGAGATGGAATTGATCCTATAGCTGCCTGCAAATATCACACGCTAACACACAACCCATTAACAGGTGTTGTTATTTCGCTCTTTCATCAATGTGAGCAGAATGCCACAGACAGACAAGTGTTAAATGTTACACATCGCTATTTCCACCCCACCCCACATCCCCCTCAACATGGACAGCAATCTGTTAGAAGACATCTAGAAAAACACTAAGCAATGACTGTTATGTTTTCTTTAAGCCTTATTCATTCCTTCTAGAACTCCACACAGTATCAACATCCAACATCCAGCCTTTCAAACTGGTGCCATGTCAGTATTATTGTACAAATATGATACCCTTCAGCCCAAGCTATTTATTCATAGTACAAATGACAAAAGAAAAGACAGAACAGTCTCTTTACAACATGTGGATTCCATCAGAGATATTTTGCTTACGAACCCATATTCTAAGGGCATTCTGGAGAAGGAGAAGGGGTGTTCCTTCCATCGCCTGTGAGTGGAGTGAGGCTTTAGAACACATGTGTGCCTCCTTGGACATCCCATAATATATTGGAAAAGCTACAGTCAAAAGTTCACACACTACCTGTGTGTCCTGTTCACTATGCACTCCTGTGTGTGTGTGTGTGTGTGTGTGTGTGTCCGGACCAAAACACACAGCACCTGGGGGACCCAAACTGCAGACAGCTGTGTGTCCCACCTGAACAACCTGGAACAATCTGGAAGACCCAGGGCCCAATCCTTTCAGATCTGGTCGTGTGTGTGTGCGTGTGTGGCTGTGTGTGTGAGTATGTGTGTGTTCGGTCTACTTCCGGAGTGTGTGTGTGTATGTGTGTGTTTGTAACTCAAATCTCGAGTCAGATCTCCCATTGATCAATGCTTTCCCAGAAAGTCTGAGTTACAAACGCATAGCTCAACTACAGAATACTGCCCAGAGCCTCTGAACATACAGAACCAGCATGGAACAAGCCAGCATGATAACCCAATAAACTATCAAATACTATTGTTTTCATGTCACTACATTCCGAACAATCTCAAATAGCATTGTATTGGCCCAGGATAAGCAGCTTATTAATACGATTTTATTCAACAGCGGACTAAATTTAATATGTTTTCCATTTATTCCAATTCCATCCACGTTTGAAGGTCAAAATCAGATTTAGGTCAGGTATGGTTCTCGAGAGCGTTGGACAGTATTGTTATCCCTGCCACTTCTCCACAGAGTACAGCAGGGATGGTCCAATCAAAGCAAAGCATAACATGGATCCTCTTTTGAAGGTCTTTTAAAAAATCTTCTATTTTCTCTGTATCACGTTAACCCATACCCACACGCACACGTCATACGGTACTTGAGGGTTAACGGAAAAATATTTGAAGACCGGCTGAATTAAAACGACACGGAGAACCGCCTAGCACGCAGCTGTTCTCCCCCTCATCCCCCCCCCCCTCTCTCTCCCCCCGCCTCATCAGCCCCCCCCCCCTCTACCAGCGAGCTGGTTTAAGGCTCAATTGTGCATTTTGCAGATAAAGTGACAAAACTACTGCAGGCAGTGTTGTGAGCGGGCGTTGCCTGGGCAACCACAGTTTGTAGACCAGGTTCTCCATTACCACTTAATTTAGGTGGCCTAATTGCATTCCATAGAATATACAGCCACAATACATGCAGAGGAAGATTGAGAGGAAAAATAGGACCACAAAAAAATAAAGAAAAAATAAAATAAAATAAACTTAACCCCAATCCAGTACAAATGGATTTGAAAATAGTGGTTCTTAAGTATGATGAAAATGAACCGAATTCTGTTTCAATTGAACCTGTTTCAAAGTAAGAATATCTATAAGTGCACTCATTGCTTTATGATCATATTAACCCTTTTCTTCAACGTGTTTGAAAATTAAAAGTAAATGTATGCCGTGCTGCATGAGTGGGGCCATCTTGGACTGTGGAGCATCAATCTAGCGTGTGAGAGAGAGAGAGAGAGAGAGAGAGAGAGAGACAGCAGGACAGGAGCGAGTGAGTAAAACAGGAGGGAGAGGACAGCAGGACAGGAGAGAGTGAGTAAAACAGGAGGGAGAGGACAGCAGGACAGGAGAGAGTGAGTAAAACAGGAGGAGAGGACAGCAGGACAGGAGAGAGTGAGTAAAACAGGAGGGAGAGGACAGCAGGACAGGAGAGAGTGAGTAAAACAGGAGGGAGAGGACAGCAGGACAGGAGAGAGTGAGTAAAGCAGGAGGGAGAGGACAGCAGGACAGGAGAGAGTGAGTAAAGCAGCTGTAATTGTTCCTTCGCGTGGCCCCTGGCCCTCTGGAGGCCTCTGGTGTTGTGTGTTCTGAACCTCTATAGGACAAGGTCAGACCCGCAGTGTCTTTGTAGCTGTGCAGGCCATGGCCCTTAAGGGGCACTCACAGGGTGCTGGCCCCACTGGGCCTTTTCTTCTGCTGGGATAGAAATGATTGGTAACTGTTGAGCTAGTGTTTTCAGTGGGACTCCCCTGCCTGTGACCCGGGCGCTGGAGTGGCACAGACACTAGATAGATAAAACAGCCCTCCAATTATCCTGCACTCTGCTCAGTGCACTGACACTCTGCTGAGCACTGGCTAGTGGGGTGGGGTTAGTGATGCTACTGGGACAGCTCTCAGAGAGACAAGTATACTGAGGTACACCACACACACACGCACGCACGCGCACGCACGCACACACACACACACACACACACACACACACACACACACACACAGATAGAGATAGATAGATAGATAGATAGGTACTTTATTGATCCCCGAGGGGAAATTTCTTCGTCAAGCAGCTACGAAAAAACACAGGGCATGTGCAAAATGCCAGAACGAAAATACACAAAAGACAGATACACGATACATGATACATAGAGCGGCAGTATGAAAAAGTGTAAAGATACAAGAAGTCTGCAGTGCAAAAAAGCTATAAAAAGACATTGCATAGTATGGGTGGATGGCTGAATATGTACACTATACATTGTTACAGAGTGTTAGGTAAAACATAAAAAAATTAAAATATTCTAGGATGAGATTAATGGTGTGTGTATGTGTGTGTTTCAGTTCTTCCTGATCTACTGACCTTAGGAGAGTTTCTGTCAGGGCCCAGTGTGTTCCCTCTCAAGGGAGGGGGGCTATTTGACCCCTGTGACTGCGGCTGACCTGGCCTTTGTCCCTCCTCACCCACCTCCCCTCCCTGCCTCACCCTTCTCTCCCCACCACCATACAAAAGGCCCATGCCTCACCCAGCCTCACCCAGCCTCTGTATGCGACCACCCCTTTTATGACTTTTGAACATTTTTCTCCCATTCTGTTTTCAATCCCATTCATTCCTGCCTTGTTCCTGAAGGCGCGGCACAATTTA
This sequence comes from Thymallus thymallus, assembly GCA_023634145.1. Classification (NCBI taxonomy): domain Eukaryota; kingdom Metazoa; phylum Chordata; class Actinopteri; order Salmoniformes; family Salmonidae; genus Thymallus; species Thymallus thymallus. The sequence continues at coordinate 21,649,110 of CM042419.1, forward strand.
TATCGTTGCCTGGGAATTAAGAGCCTGCGACCCCCCTTTTGTTGTGGGGCTGTATGGTTGGGAGGCCTGGGCAGGGTGAGGTGGGTCTGGGGTGGGCTTGGCCTTTGTTCCCCTATCAGTTCCCACGTACAGACCCCCTCTCCTCAGTCCAGGGGCCAGAGGCCCCCACAGCAGGACAGCTATGAGGTAATGTTTCCCCTGCCTGGTCCTCACACTGACACGGACTGCACTGCACACAGATTTGGCGGGCACGTACAAATGCACACACACACACACACACAAGGACACATGCATATACACATCACTGAGAACCATTCTGTTCCTAAGGCTCTGAGAGGGGGTATAACAGGTGGGGTTATGGGGATGTAGAGGTTAAACCGGATCAAACCAGATAATGGGACTGTTTAAGCCCTCCTCCTGAGAGATCATTGGTCAGAACAGAGAGTCACTCACCTGGGAACACACACATGGTAAGACTGTAAAACTCAATGGATGGCACAGTTTCAACGATATGCAGATGTACTGGCAAAGCACACACACACACACTGTCGCACACACAAACCCACACACACACACACACACACGCACGCATGCACGCACACACACACACACACACACACACACACACACACACACACACACACACACACACACACACACACACAAACACACATGCGCACACACACACACACACACACACACACACACACACACACACACACACACACACAGACACACACACACACACACACACACAGTACACAAACAACCCTGGGGAGAGCGGAGGCAGAGAGCGGAGGCAGAGAGCGGAGGCAGAGAGCGGAGGCAGAGAGCGGAGGCAGAGAGCCAGGCATCTCACCCATTTCTTATTCTGGTTTTGAGAAGCTGGCACCATTATCAGAGTCCCGCCCCCCAAAATATTTTTTAAAGTGTTGACGCCTGTGGCTCTGACACACTGAGCGGTTCATTCAGAGTTTCAAAGATACACTCTACTGGTACCCACTGCACTGCTGAGTGTCTGTGAGAAAAAGAGAGAGCGAGAGTGGGAGGAAGAGGGAGAGGGAGAGGGAGAGAGAGAGAGAGAGAGAGAGAGAGAGAGAGAGAGAGAGAGAGAGAGAGAGAGAGAGAGAGAGCTGCAACAACAACAAAGCCAGTACACATCTCCACAGCTCTGGAGTCAGAACATGCCAGAGTCTACCAGCCACCCACCCACACATGTTGATACACACTGTGGATCCCCTACCCCCTCTGAAGACAGTCACATACTGGGAGAGAGAGAAAGAGAGAGAGAGAGAGAGAGAGAGAGTGAGAGAGAGAGAGAGAGAGCGAGAGAGAGAGAGAGTGTGTGTGTGTGTGTATTTGTCACCATCTAACAGTAGGTTACTGTACTGTAAAACACCTCTGAATTACAGTAGGTAGCTGAGTGAAGTGCTGATTAATTGTCAAGTACTGCACAGATAATCAGCGTGTTGGGTAATTGCTTTGTTGGCGTTACACAACAATGGGGCTGTAATTTCAGCATGATAGGACAGGAGAACCCACCACTGTTTCACGTGTATTTATACATTACGCCTTAAACCGGATCAGAATTCTGCAGGTCAGTGTTTGAGGTGAGCTGGGTTTAGCCCCTCAGGGTTAAGGCAGGTAGATCCATAGCTGACCCTGGCCATGCTAACTCTTTATCCCAGCGGCCCCTCTCCTCTGCTGGGCAGGTAGATCCATAGCTGACCCTGGCCATGCTAACTCTTTATCCCAGCGGCCCCTCTCTCTCCCCCAGCCGGGGCCCGTTCTCTTTGCCACAGGTCCCACCAATCAATGAGCAGAGCCACAGGTACAGTCATTTATCTGGGCTGCTACAGGCGCTGTCACCGGGAGAAACTGTAAAAGATCAATTTACACAACCCTGGAGCAAGAGAGTTATTGACATAACCCGGGTGATCAGCTCTCCCTCTCTATTGCTTGGCCTCTCTCTTCCCTCACCCTCTCTCTCACTCTGTATTTCTCTCCTTTTCTCATTTCTCTCTTTCCCTCTCTGCTACACGGGTCGTTCCACCAATTTGGTGCCTTTTGAGAAGTGTATGTCAACTTTTTTTGTTTTTACCTAATTTTAACATTCTGTCATTAAAGCTTAAAGATGTATGACATTTTCCATGTGATCCATATTAAAGGGAACTTACTTTAATATAACAGGCTTTTAAAATGTTATATTGGTGCACAATATCTACTACTATTTTCGTGGAACGACCCACAATCCCTCAGTCGATCTCCCTCTGTCTCTCTCTCCACTGTTTGATCATTCTGTATGACCATTAAATTGCAGTGATAATATATATTATGTGTGTGGCCCTGACCAACAGACCTGACTCTGGGCACTAGTTAGAGCCTGTATCAATTAGAACCTAGTGACAGCCAATCAGATCATGTGGCCAGTAAACACTTCAGGACATAATTATTGTTCATAGTTAGTTCCGGTAGAAATTCCACAGTTTGTTTTGCAGTGTGTTTGTGTGTTCCTGTGTTGAGTGTGTGTGCGTATGTGTGTGCGAGTGTGTGTTCCTGCGTGTGTGTCTGTGTATTTCTGTCCGTGTGTATTTCTGATTGTCATGGTCAGGGTTAATCATATTTCAACTCAACTTTGACATCCTGGCTCAGCCAGTGGGGGCGGCACTGTTTATAGTCATGATGTTTCCTGGTGGGAGGTGTGGGTGTGTCCAAGCCACTCTTCTTCTCTCTGGCAGGCCTCTCATCGCCTGGCCCTGAGCCACAATATCCCTCCATCTCTCCATTGCTCCTCTCCTCTTTTCCTCCCTCTCTCCTCTCCAACTCCAGCAGGACTCTGTGGGAGGTGGAGGCCGGCAACAGCAAATAAAAGCATATGGAGAACAGCAATCATGGATGGATGGGGAATTGCTAATTGTACACTCTTAGGAAAAAAAGGTGCTATCTAGAACCTTAAAGGGTTCTTCAGCTGTCGCCATAGGAGAACCCTTTGAAAAACCCTTTTTGGTTGCAGCAAGAACCCTTTGGGTTCATGTAGAACCCTTTGGGTTCATGTAGAACCCTTTATACAGAGGGTTCTACATTGAACCAAAAAGGGTTCTCCTATGGGGACAGCTGAAGAACCCTTTTGGAACCCTTTTTTTCTAATAGTGTATAACAATGCTCCCTCGTTATCCTCCAAAGATACTGTAATTAATGGATAGAGACACTCAAGTGGGTACAGAGAGAACAACCAAACTGACACAATTCAAATTCATAGAAAATGTACTCATATAATGTCTGCATGGGTCCTAGGTTAAACTCAGTCACGTAAATAAAAGCACCATAGACTCACCGTGGCAGCTGGCATATCAGAAAGCGTTAATAAGCCAGCGATCCTTGTTACAAAAGAAGACAATGGAGGGACATTTTATTTCCCGTAGTCATTTCCCTTTATGATAAGGATGTACAACCGGCAAGGTGAAGTTACAGGAGAGCACATTCTAATAAAGCCACCCCGATAACACTGTAATCTTAAATGACACTGTAATTACCCAATGCCTAGTCACTGGGGATGCCCTGTAATTCAATCAGTGTCCTCACTGAGATACTGATACTGTACTGTACAACAAAAAGCTTCATCTATTTTAGTCTTGAAATTAATAGCTCTGGTCCTGTGGAAATGAATAGCTCTGGTCCTGTGGAAATGAATAGCTCTGGTCCTGTGTGATTGCATGGTTGATTAGTGGCTGGAGTCTACTGGCTGTCTTGGAGGGGAGACTAGAGAGGCCTGATCC